>PVIU01002298.1:0-59469 GCA_004026605.1 Ondatra zibethicus
ACACACACACACACACACACACACACGGAGAGAGAGGAGAGAGACATGCAGACATATATACACACAACAGACACACACATGCCGACACTCACATGCAGGTACACACACACACACACACACACACACACACATACACACACACACACACGCTCCGGTCCAGAGGCTCCCAGACTCAAGCTCTAATGGAATCACTCTAGTAAGTCCCGTGAACACAGATTCCTGGACCTTGCTTCATTTTCTCCATCCTGGCAGCTGGCCTGCAGATTTGCAGTGTGAGCAAGCTCCTCAGCTGACTCTGGGGTAGGAGCGTGGAAGGAGGCCCTTCTAGTTCTGACACTCAGTGGTTGTCAGAGGATAAAGGAAGCCCCTGTGCCTTCGTGGGCTCGCCAGGCTGTGGTGGAGCAGAGAGCGCTGGTGGTAGGGACTGATAGCTCCTCAGCAAGGAGGTGGCAGGATGTGGTTGACCTTAACGTCCTGTGCAGTGGGGAGCCAGAGGACTCGGGGAGAGACCTGGCAGCAGGCTCAGCCGACATGCCTCTGAATGCTCACTGGGTACTGAGGAGCGAGCCCCTGTACCTCACCTCCCTCATGACCCTGAAGCTGATGCCTTTGCTTCTCGATTTCCTCATGCATAGGAATGAGGATGAGACATTTGTAAAGGTGTCAAGAGAACTCTATGAAATAGCATGTATAACTAACCATCTCGTTTCAAAGACAGGGTTTCTTATAGTGGAGTGATTGTCCCCTTCAGAACACCCAAAGGCCAAGTGGTAGAGTCCCACTTCAAGGCTGGGAGTGGCCAATGACTTAGCCCTCTGGAGTTAGCAAGGCCCCGGCTTGCTCAGTTTGACAACTGTGGGACATCCTGGACTCCTTTCTTAGAAGGCTGGAAGACTGGAATGAGAAGTGTCCTGGCACTAACGTGGCACGGGACAGTGCCTCTCTATCTGGTGGGGGCCCCTTGACTTTTAACATGACCTAGCTTTCTGTGTTTGTTTCAAGATGCCGGGAGGAAAGAAGCAGGGGCCGTGGAAGACACAAGGCTCTTCCTTGATTTGCTTTCCCCTGTGCTTATCAGTCACTTGGAAACCATCTCTGGTACCCACTGTGTACAGAGCACCCTGCTATGTGTAGGAGGAGTGGGGGCTGGAAGTAAGCCACTGGTCCCTAACTGTGAGACATTCACAAGCCAGTTCGGAAGATAACATGTGTGTATGAGAAGTGAGAGGGTGGGGAGGTGGTGATGATGATGGTGATAGCTACAGTAACAGTAAACAGAGAATGAAAGTGGTGATGCTGACGTTTGTCCCCACACGTGGGCCACTGCACAGTTCACAGAATGTGCTTGTTACCAGGATCTTACTTGGTATTCAAAAGTAAAAGAAAGGAAAAAAGACAGGTGTGGGATGTTGGGGAGATGGCTTAGCCCTCCATAGAAACCAGGCATGGTGGTGAGCACCTGTAACCCCAGAGCTGGGAAAGCAGAGGCAGCAGGGCTCATGGTCTGACTTGTCTTGTTGAATTGGTGAGCCCCTGGTTCAGGAGGAATCTTGTCTCAAAAAACAAGATGGAGAACGATAGAGGAAGACACCCGCCATCAACTTACACATGCATGCACACACATGAACACGACTTTCATGTCACGAACATGTATATGTACATACAGTGCGTGTGTACGTGCTCGCTCACACACACACACACACATCTTTAAAAAATAGTCTTAATCGAACTGAAGGTCAATCTGTGGGTAACGACTTCCCTGAGGTGGGGGAGAATATAGCTGAGCTGGGCCCGAACTGCTTTCTGTTGCCTCCAGAGTGTTGTCCCCGAGAGATGATAGCTGCGAAACACATACCACCAGAGCATCACGAGGGCAGCTGCCCCATGGGTAATGAGTATTCCTAGATCTCCAGGGCCCTTGGTTCTGGTGACCTGACAAGAAACGCGTGGATTTATACTGGAGTGTGTTTGGAAGTGAGAAGTGGAGCTGTGGGAGACGGCTTTCCTGGCAGAAGGAGATCTGCAGTCAGGAACCGGGGTGAGTGAGGAAAGAGCCAGAGCCCTAGCCTGGCCTTAAGAGATGCCAAGAAGTCTGCAGTGCAGCTGAAGAGGTGGAGCCGGGATGGGTGCTTCCCGATGGCTGCTGCACAGCTCTTCCTTGTGATACAGGAGAGAGGCCACCAGCTTCCTCTGATACCCTTGTCCCTTCCAACCACAGGTCCGTTCTGACTGAAATCGAGGAGAAATCAAATCTGAGTGTTCTGCAGTCTTAGCCTAAGGGCAGAATCTGCTGCTTCTGACTTTTCTTTGAAACACATCATAGTGCTGCAGAAAGCGGAAGCGCATCAGGGCAACAGCAGCTCTGACTCACAAGGATCGCATCAACGATCGGCCGTGATCAGACACTGGCAGGAACTGTATGTGAACTGAGTTTTTCTGACACCTTCTGAGGCTCAGGCCCCTCAGTCTCACTGTGGAAAGAAGTGTGTGGTTGCTAGAGATCGTGTGACTCATACTGTGGGCAGGGCTTGGGAACCAAGGTAGAGCCCTGGTGTGCTGTGAGCACAGGCATGTCTGAGACCATCCATCAGTTAGCTAAGATTTATTCATTCACCTATCCAAGCATCCATCCATCCATCCATCCATCCATCCATCCATCCATCCATCCATCCAAGCATCTATCCATCTATCTTCATCTATCATCCATCACTCATCTGGGAATGTCTTGATCACCACTATATCTCTTCCAAGTACAGAGCCTGCACAGAGCATGTGATCATAGTATTTGTTGAAAAATGAATGAATGGTTGGATGGGTGATAGAATATGGATGGAGAGATAATGGATGATAGATGAATATACAGATAGACAGATGAATGAATATCTAGATGTCTCAATAGATGGATAGATCGGTCTTGGCTAACTGATGGCCTTAATTCAATCATCTGGACTCACATGGTGGAAAAATAGAACCGACTCCTAAGAGTTGTCCTCTGACCTTCAAGTGCAACTATGGCACATGCCCTTCCAGTTGCCCTGCACAATAAATAAATGCAATTTAAAATAACAGCAACAATAATAAAGAGTTTATTTTATCAGAGCAATAATCCTATTCATCAGGATGCTACCCCCCTGACCTAATTACTTCCAAGGACTCCAGCTCCAAACACTATTATAGTAGTAATGGGGTTTGGGGTACACATTTAGACCACGGCATGTAGAGAGTGTATAAAGTCTGGTGTCACGTTAGCGGTGTTGCCATCTTAATAGCATTGTTCATCAGTCCGTGGACGTGGGTTACATCTCCATTTGTTTATGTCTTTAGTTTCTTTCAGCAATGTTTTGTAGTTTACATTGTACAAGTCTTTCTTCTTCTTGGGAGAGTTAATTCTCAAGTATTTTATTCTTTTGATGATATTTAAAAGTTTTAATCTACTTTTTTTAGATTTTGGGTTGTTAAGAAATATTGCTTCCGTGTATTGGCTTTTGTTTTGTTTCATTTTGTTTGAGACAAGGTTTTTCTAGATAGCACTGATTGTTCTGGAACTTGCTATGAAGAACGAGGCTGGCCTTGAACTCACAGAGATCTGCCTTCCTCTGATTACCAATGGGTTAAAGTCTTAAACATGTATATGTATATTGAATTTATAATCTTCTGATGAATGTCTTTGTTCTAACAGTTTTTTTCCCCTGTATGTGAGTGAAGTAATTAGTGTCTCTATATGTAAGATCTAAAAATAAATACAGGTGATTTTATTTTCCCTTTTTAAAGATTTCATTTTTATTTTTAATTCTCTGTGTGTGTGTGTGTATGTGTGTGTATGTGCGTGTGTGTGTGTGTGTGTGTTTATATGGACATAAGCACGACTACCTTTGGAGGCCAGAAGAAGATGCCAATATCCTGGAACTGGAATTGCAGGTTGTTGTGAGCGGCTACATGTGGGTGCTGGGAGTGGAGCTGAGGCTGTGTCCTCAGCGAAAGCAGTATATACTCTTAACCTTGACCCATTTCTCCAGCCCCTTCTTTCCCTTTAATTTGGATGTCTTTAATTCATTCTTATTGCACAATTGCTCTGGCAAGGCTTCCAGTCCTATAAAGGAATGAGGTGGTGAAAGGGGGCAGCTCTGTCCTTATTATTGATCTCAGAATAAAAGCCTTTTGGTCCTTTACCATTGAGTGTATTTGCCATGGGATTTTCATACATGGTCTTTTTATGTTGACATGCTTTACTTTTACTCCTAGTTAAGTGTTTAGCATGAGAGGATGAAATGTTTTTCCATAAGTGGATGATTATGTGGGTTTCTTCTCTTTTTTTCTGCAAACGTGGCATATTACATCTGCTGCTATTCATACTTGAACAAACCATCCTTGCATTACGTGAATGAGTTCTGCTTGGTTATGGTGTGTAGTTCTCTTACTACACTCCTGAATTTGCTTTGGTACTGTATTTTGACATTTTCATAATGTTTAAAATCACCATAGTTTGCTAACTTTCTTGTGTCTTTTCCAGATTTGGTAGAGAGTAATGCCGGCCCCTTCATCAGTCAAGATTGTATAGGGGAAAAACCAGTAGACTGCATATGTATGCATATACCTATATATCTCTCTATACTCATATGTATACATTACGAACTGGTTTATCCATTGCAAACTGAGTAGTCCAAAGTGGCCATCTCCATGATAGAGGTTGAGAACTGGGTAACTGCTGAGTCCAGGAGCTAGATAATTCAGCCATTCAAATCTTGCACTGAAAGCCTGGGGGTCTGGACCCTTTTCCATCTGGGCCCCCACCTGAAGATGCCACACACCCTGTGGAAAGGTTCCCAGATTGTCCTTCCTGGAAATGCCCACAGGATCCACCTAGAAACTCTTTCTTAGATTCAATCAAGTTGGCAAACAAGGTTAACCATGATGCCCTTATGCACTAAGTTAAGAGATGCCCTTCTTCAGTGACTGGAAACTGTGAGAACAGTCTGGGAGACAACTCTAGAGATTTGTGGAAAACAACAGAGACACCATCAGGGACAGGGGCCAATTTTCTCAAGTCCTCTGAAAATTTTTAATAGTGACTCAGTATTCTTTTTGTCATATATAGGCCTATTTAGATTTCTTTCTTCTCATGCTTCAGTCTTGATAGCTTGTGTTTCTAGCTGTGTGTCCATTTTATCCCAGTTATCCAGCTTGCTCGTGTGCAGCTGCTCGTGATGCTCTCTCAGAATCACCGCTGTTTCTGTGCAAGTGCCAGTGGTGGGCCTGCTTTCACTTCTGAGCTCAGTCTTTGGTCTTCTGCTGTCAACATTGTTGGCCTTTCTAAAGCAGCTTTTGGTTTCATCTGTTTTCTGCACTGTTTCTCTGTTCTCCACCTGACTTACCTCTGCCCTACTTTTTGCTTATCCTACCTTCTACCTCTGAAGTGGTGGCTAAGGCCTGAAAAGTTGGGGTAACTCCCTCAAGGCTGCGTGGCGCAGGAAAAGAAAAGCGGGGTTCACAGTCACATCTAGTACCTGGCTCCTGCTCTCAAATACTGACTCAGAAGATTGCTGGGGACCAACCTTCCTCGTGTTTGGGTGTGGGGGAAGCTGGAATGATAGGGTAGCATTAGTGCCATGCCCAAGTCTCAGTGCCGGAGAGTAGTCCTCTTGGGTCCCACAGACAGACAGACAGACAGGCCTTTGGACTCCTGGCCTGGTGTTGCCTGGGAGAGCATCCATGGGAAAGAGAGAGCTCCACATAGAAGCTTTGAACCAGGTAGGCCTGGGGCCAAGATGATCTGTGTGACTGTGTTTGATGTCACATTTGGGCCATTACACTTCCGTCCTCAGACTTTTCTGTGCCTTCATCTGTCTCAACCCCCTTCCCCAGTTGTCTTTATGTTGCCTTCTGTGTGCTCAAAGACCCTACTGTGTGACGAGGGTTCCTGTAATCTCGGCCCAAGCTGTCTGGGGAAGGGCATGCTGAATGACGTCACAAGCAGGAGTTACCATTGTACCATAACAGAGCACTCCTGCTCATGGTGCCTTACCCATGAGGAAGAGAGCTTTCACTTAAAAATATTGGGCACTGCACCAGGCTTGTGGAAGGAGAAAGGTGAGGGTGAGCCAGTGGAGCCAGACTCATATGGTGACTGGAAAACTCGGGGTCACAAAGCCTCAAGTGACCCAGGGTGACCTTTGTGTCCAGCTAAGTCTGGAATGCCCTAATAGCACCACCCACTTACATTGACCTGGCTCAGTTACTTCTGGTATTAGGAATCTCACTGTCTCATCAGGGCCTTCCAGGCCGTTTTGGCCCAGCTCTAATTTTAGTTGTCTCTTTACACGGCCTGTCCTGTTGCCGTGTCCCAACCAATCAACCTGAGTAGGAGCTTGGTCAGGTTGACTGATTTCCAGCTGGAACAGAGGTACTTCCCCAAAGAATAGCAGGGACTCAGACAGCCATCCTTACACCCAAGGACAGACATTTGTCACCTCGGTGATGGCGGCAGTCAGCCTGTCTTATTCTTCCATGTCGGAAAGATCTGATTATAGCATGTCTGTCTTGGGTTACATGTCATCCAGTTCTCTGATATCACAGTGTATTTAAAGCTCAGTGCTGAGGACGTCCCCGGCCACACCCACAACTGGCTTGATCTCCCTATTAGGCTTCTTGTTGTTATAGTTTTGTTTTTTGGTATTATGTGGGTCCAGTTCTGAAGTCTTCCTTGAGTGTCACTTGTCACTTACATTGGCATGCATATCCTGCAGTGTCGCAGGGCACTATTCCTGCAAAAGAGACAAAAATGCAACCTCAGAACAGGGAAGATCATGTGGGACATAATCTATTCCATCTTTTCCTGCCATGCTCATTGCTAGGGACTGATATCAAATCAAGCAGCAGTCAGTGTGTCCGGAGTGGGTCTAGGCGGTATACGGTAGGATGGGTAATGCATGAGATAAGGGCGGGTAGCATAGGTGTAATCAGGAGAGACCTCATGGAAGAGAACGCCTTCAGATGGGCTTTGAAGAATGGGCAGCGATGCACAAGGAACTGGTTCAGTGTCACGCCAGAGCTCCCTGTGCCAGCAGCTTGAACACAGACAGGGTAGAAGCATTTCTTCCACAGGTGGTAGCATGGTTTTAGAGAGTCAGGCTCCATCTACACTGTTGTTCTGCCCTTCTTCTTCTTCTTCTTCTTCTTCTTCTTCTTCTTCTTCTTCTTCTTCTTCTTCTTCTTCTTCTTCTTCTTCTTCTTCTTCTTCCTCTCTCTCTCTCTCTCTCTCTCTCTCTCTCTCTCTCTCTCTCTCTCTCTCTCTCTGTGTATGTGTGTGTTTGTGGTATATGTATGTGATGTATGCACACATATGTCTCTGTGTGGTGGTACCCATGCATACATGTGCAGAGGCCAGATGAAGCCATCAAATGTCCTGCTCCCTCACTTCCCACCTATGCCTTTGAGACAGGAATCTCTCACTGAACCTGGAGCTGCATTGGTGACCAGCAAGCTCCAGTGATCCTCCGGTCTCTGCCGCTGCCCCTCACCACACCACTGGGGTTACAGCTGTGTATGTCTACGCCCAGCTTTTCTTTGTACATGTGTGCGTGGAATTCAAACTCAGGTTCTCATTCTTGTGCAGCAAACGCCCTTAATGAGCTGTCTCCCTGGCCCTGCTCTGCCATCCTTTTGGCTGAGGGACCAGCATAGCAGCTCCAGGGCTCTGCCACCATGTCCCCTACTTTAGGTGAAAGGAAAATTGGGAGTCGAAGGGACATCATTCTCATTAGGAGTGAACCTTGGTTGTTTGCAACTCAGAGAATTCTCTGGCCAAATCAAAAGTTATTTGTCCACTGATCTTTGCACGGAAGTCTCTCATCCTGTCTACCTTTGAGAGCACAAGTTTGCGCATCTCCATGGTGACAGGAGTGTGTGCTGCAGGCACCTGTGTCCTCTTAGAAGCACGGCAAGTCCAGCGTTTCATCCCTACCAGACAGACACAAAAGCTGAGGCTCAGACATTGTCCAAAGTAACCATCCAAGGCCTCCAGTCCATTCTGTGGTCTGAAGCTAACAAAGCCCTTCTCTTCTCACCCCACCATCTAGGAAACAAGTGGCAAAGTGGGGTGACCTTTCCCAGAATCCAGAGCAGAGGATGCTTACATCTAAAC
This sequence comes from Ondatra zibethicus, assembly GCA_004026605.1. NCBI lineage: Eukaryota > Metazoa > Chordata > Mammalia > Rodentia > Cricetidae > Ondatra > Ondatra zibethicus. The sequence goes on from PVIU01002298.1 coordinate 8,141, forward strand.
ACTGAGTCACAAGAGAAAAGATCAGTGACCCTTCTGAGCCAGACTGACTTTCCAGCCAGGGCAGGCATCCCAGAGCAGGACCTGGGGTACTGGAGCTGTGAGACCCAGCCTCAGTTTCTTTATTTGTCAAAACTTCACAAAGCCACTCTCTGCCTCTCAGGGTGCTTAAGAGAATGACAGAAAGAGAGATGGGGAAACACCTTGAAAAAAATGAAGTGTCAGCTTTTTTCAGGTACCTGTCCTCAGATTTCTTAGTAGCTTGATGCTCAGTTCCTTAATGGCTTTTTCACTCACTTCCTTTTTAAAAAAAAATATTTATTTATTCATTCATTATGTATTCAGTGTTCTGCCTGCATGTATGCCTGCAGGCCAGAAGAGGACACCAGATCTCATTATAGATGGTTGTGAACCACCATGTGGTTGCTGGGAATTGAACTCAGGACCTCTGGAAGAGCAGCCAGTGCTCTTAACCTCTGAGCCATCTCTCCAGCCCTTCACTCACTTCCTTAATTCATTTGTTCATTCCTTCATCCATACAGCCAGGATCGCTCATCAGGCACAAACTGGGCTGGGAGGCTGAAACACATTCTCAGCTCATGTGGCTACAGCCCTCACTGCAGATGGGGATGCAGCGGTCAGAACAATGGTAGGTTCTCCCAGAGCTGGAGCATGGGGACTTGAACTAGACACTCCATGTCACCCCAGTGCCTCGGTCCTGCCTGCTTGACACCTTGAGAGTTCTCTCTACTCTCCTTCATCTGTCTATATTAGTTCTCTCTCTTGGGCAGACTCCAGCCTGTGTTCCCTGCCAGACCCTTTTTTATTTTGGTCACCCTTCCCTCAGAGCTTGCCAAGCCCTTGTTATTGGCAATGCTCCTCTTAGCACTTGACTTCGATGATTCCTGGTGGCTTTATGAGACTGTGTCATCTCCTTGCTCAGTAATCACCACCCTCTCCTCTTGTCCAGGGCTCTAGGCTGGACATGCCAGAGGAGTCAGAGAGGGTTTGGTGACCATGGCGACCGCTGGGCTGCTGACAGATTTAGCCATCCAGGGAAGGTGGCAGGCTGGCTGTGATCTCATTCCCCCCTTTTGCTGACATGTCCGTAACTGGGCTTTATGGGATTCTTTCCTGGGGTGTTGGCTGTGCTATATGGAGCTGGGCTGCCAAAAGCAAACCCATTCAGAGACCATGGGGGAGTGCAAATGGGAAGGGCTCAACCCAGGGCAAGAGTGTGTGCTCCCTTTTGCAGCCTCCAGCAGGTGCCTGGAATGTTCCAGCCTGCTTTAAAGTCTTAGAGGGATACAACCAGGAGGAAAAAAAATGTTCAAAGAGGTTTGCAAATGTGGGACATGGGGAGAACATGACAAAAGGCCAAAGGTAAAATTCCTGAGCTGCTTACAGAAGGACCTCAGGAGGACAGGCTGGGCCCAGGTATGGGGGACGCCCTCAGGCAGGACGCGGGCAGAATGTCATTCTCAAGAGTGTCTGAGCTCCACTAGACATCTGTGGTAAGTGGGTTGTCACTGACGGGCCACTGCTCAGTGCCTCTGCTTCTTTATATTTATAAAGGAGTTGGACTCTGTTAGAGGCCACATATTAGCCTTGAGGGCTTTTAAATTTGTCTTGGTTCTACACTTGGAAAAGGAAATGTTTTATACTTAAAACAAACAAAAATAGCTGGTGATGAGGAGATGGTTTGCCATGTCAGCATGAGGACCCAACGCAGAGTCCCAGAATCCAAGGAAAAGCAGCCACCAGTGATGATGGGCACTTGCAATCCCAGCACTGGGGAAGGTGAGATTGCTGGAGCTCATTGATCAGCTAGTCTGTCCCTATTAGTGAGCCCCACATTCAATGAGAGACCCTGTTTCAAAGAAATAAGGTGGGTAGCAATTTAGGAAGGCACCAGTTATTAACCTCTGGCCTACTCACACACACACACACACACACACACACACGCATACACATGAGCAAATGACATACACATACATTTACATGCTGCCCCATCACATATACATGTATCCACATATGCACCTGCAAACGTGTATGTGCATACACATGGACACAAGTTAAAAGACAAAAATAAACAAGCAAAACCTGCATTTTTCTAGCTCTCAAAAGGTATTAGAATTTACAGAATTCCTGGGCCTGTGTGTCAGTCACTGAGACCTGGATCCCCTCTGCCTTAAATGACTTTACAGCCACAGGAAGCACTCAGCCTTCTCATCGGCCTTTCCCCTGACCACACACTTTCTAGGACTCTGGCTTTGTTTTATGTTCATTTGTTTTTAAGACAGGGTCTTATGTAGTCCAGTCTGGCCTCAGACTCACCATATAACCAAGGTTGACTTGAGTGTCTCATTCTTCTGCCTCTGCCTCCCTGGTGCTGAGGCTACAGGGACGGACCATCATAACTGACTTATGTGGTGCTGGGAATCGAACCCTGAGCTTTGTGCATGCTAGGCAAATATGCATCAACTGGGCTATGGCCCTGGCCCTGGGACCCTGGATTTCTGGGATTCAAAATGAACTGTGGGAAGGAGTGGGGAGACAGGTTCTAAGAGGTCAGGCCATGGAGCTTGCCCAGGCCCTGTGCTGACTTGCTGTGACCCAGAGTGAGCCACACACACCCCCTGGCCTTCATTTTCCCCATCTATTAATCTTCCTCATATATTAAAATAAGGAGTTGGTTGAAACCATCAATCAGATCCTTTCAAGTTCTCAGACTCTCTGACTCTATGAAAATGCCATTTGCCAGAATTCAGTGGAACTAGGATTTAGAGGATGTGGGCTGCTCCTGACCCTTGTAAAAGCCACTTTGGGGCTGAAGGGGAGGAAAGGAAGGAAAGAGGGAAGGGAGGGAGGAAAAGATGTGTTGGCATACAGAGTGAGGCCCCCACTAGTACGATGACAACATGCCCATGGCCAGGTACAGGTGAGGCTCCTGTGCGGCCCTGGAAGCTCTGAATAAGGGGGCATCCAGGGAGCATGGGGTCATGCCGCTCAGAAATGGGCTGCTTTGGGTGACAAGAGACTTCTTGGGTCATTCTGACTTGTCCCTGACAGTTTATTTGAAGTTCTGTTTCTTCACTTGACTTGAAACAAGTGAAGAAGACAAATGAAGGTGTTTGGGCTCCTGGCAGAAGCCCTTGAGGTCAGAGCTGGCTCTGGAACAATCTCCCTGACCTAGTCCCAACCATGACCTCCTGGCTCGGTCTCAGCAGAGAGATGCTCTTGTTAAACTCCCCTGTCAAAAAGGTCCTGGAGCAGCAGAGTCCTGGGGAGGGCACACCACTGGAGGGACTCACACCTCCTCAGCTGTCAACCTGGTGACCGCTTCTTTCTTTCTTCTCTTTTTGAGGTAGGATCTTCCTTTGTAGCCCAGGCAGACATGCCTGCCTCTGCCTCCCACTTACGACCTTCGTGCAGTTCATCACTGCGAAGACACCGACACCGTAATAAGAGAGGGTACAACTCACCCGCGGGGCTGCAGGAGGGGTCCGCAGACTCTGGGCGGGTTGGAAACAGAGCCCTTTTCTGCATCCAGTCCTTGATGAGCAAGCACTAAAAGCACACAGAGGCATAGATGTGTCAGGCCACAGCCGGAGCTCTGGAGCGGCTTAGAAGGACTAGGGTGTGAAGGCCTGAGCTGAAATACCCACCTTATGAGCAAGCTTCCTGTGGGATTCAGTTTGGCCTTCCTCTCAGGCCTGTAAGCTGACTGCCGCCAACAGGGCTATGCAGGTGCTACCATGAGCAAGGACAAGATGGAGAGAGCTTGGGAACAAGTAGCTCAGGACAGGATGGAGGGAGACCTTAGCTAGGGTGTGCTAGCCCCATTGCTAGTCCAAAGAGGCTGCCTGGGTAAAGAATGAACTTGGGTCCTGGCCAGGCTGGTCCCTGCTTAAATCTGGGTTGTTTTGTGCTGCAGCAGAACGGCCCCTCTTTCAGCTTCTGTGGTTTCTCTGTGAAGTGTGATATTTATTTAGTCCTCAGAAGTTTGAAAGATTAAAGGGGAAGCAAAGATCGTAAAACTTGTGACAGAACTGAATCAGGGGAGTGTTAGTGTAGCTCCAGGCATTTTCTGCACCTTTCTGCTGAGGCTTTCCTTCCGCGGGCAGGCTGCTCTGAATCAGCCCCCTGGCCTAGGATGGCCCCTACTCTATCCAAGGAATACATAGCATGTGTTGGGCTTCTTGGCAGAATGCCCTATCCCTCCTGTGGCAGGAGCTTTGTGCTGCTGTCTTGGCCACTAGCTTGGCCTATCCCCCTTTTCTGACTTTACCTATTCTGTCTTGAGTCCTATACCTGGTCTCAGTAATTTCTTTTCAGCCTGTTTTTTTTTTATTTTAATTAATTGATTAACAAACAGGTTGTCATGTAGCCCAAACTAACCTCAAAATCACTATGTAGCCAAGGATAACCTTAGTTTTCTGACCTTCCTGCCTCCACCTCCCCAGTGCTGGGGTAACAGGCACTCACCATCTCTCCTGTTTTATGTAGTGCTGGAGACGGAACACATGCAATCTAGGTAGACCCTCTATCAATTGACTTACATCTCCAGTTCCTTTTGGATCTTAAGGCTAGACTTCCAGCCTCCAAACCAAGAAAAATAAATTGCCACTGTTTTTAATAGGCCAATGTGGGACTCCGTGGCAATGGCTGGAAGCACCTAAGACACAGGGTGTCTATTTATGGCTTTATTTTGTAGAAAAAGAAGCCCTGAGACCAGGATCAGGCATAAGGATGCCACACCTGCAGCCAATGGCCTTTGGTTCTGACTCTCTTGCTTCTGGGTGCCTTCTCTAGGTTGCCTGGCCTTGGGAATCATGCAAGTAGGATTCCATCCAGCCCTTTCAGGATTGAAAAATGGAATCAGGAAACAGGTAGTGTTAGAAGAGGTACAGCCAATGCGGAGAGCCTTCTTTCACTCTTCTCTTCTCTGGCAGGTGACAATTATATATAGTGGGGACACACACACACACACACACACACACACACACACACACATGCACACCCACATGACAGACAGGAAGATAGAGACACAGAGAGACTTGGGATTTTCTCATATACAATCCTTTTGAAAAGGATGGCTGGCAAGAGTCTGATGGACAGAGAAGGGATCAGGGTGGCCCCAAAGCCAGTTTCTAGTGTGGATTTAAATACAGTTATGGGCTCTTTTTTATTATCAGAGTCCCCTTAGAGGAGACTGTCATCTGATCCCACTGTTCCTCACTGTAGCATCTTCTTAGGCCTCTCTTTTTCTCTTTCCATGTCCTGACAATCCTGTGTGACATCCCTGTGGAAGGCTGTTGCAAGTCTCGGTGGGATGTCACCGTGCCTGGGGGAAATGGAATCGTGCCAGGATCCCATCTCTGTAGACTCGGCCCTCTGAGATAGCGAGTACGTGAGGTCACTGAGCATGTCAAGTTTTCTGATAGCAGCGCTGTGGCTCCCTCTTCCCTGGCAGGACTGAGGTGGGATGAGAATCGTCCAGAAAAGGTGGACCTCTCTACCAAGTGGGCTTTCTTGGAAAGAGGAAGCAGAGGGTGAACTCTGGAGAATGGGGAGCCTGGATGAGGAGGCAAGAGGAAGCTGAGAGCCACACAGAGCCACTGCCCACCACATAACAGCCAATCAGAGCCAGCTGCCCTGCCGCCTTCTAACCTACATTGAGTTGTGTGCTTAGTTTTAACTGTCAATGTGACAGAACCTAGAATCCCCTGGATAGAGAGTCTTAATGAGGAAATGCCTGTGGGTTATGTCTGTGGGGGATTGTCTTGATTGTTAATTGATATGGGGAACTCAGGCCCTTGTGGGTGGCACCATTCCCTAGGCAGGGGTCCTGAACAATATAAGAGAGGATATAGCCAGCTGAGAACCAGCAAGCAAGGTCTTGTTTGTTCTCTCTCTGCCCTTGACTACAGATGTGATACTTCAAGTTCCTGCCTTATTCCCCCAAGGAGACTGCAGTGTGGAACTGTAAAGCAAAGAAACCCTTTGCCCCATAAGTGGCTTTGTGTCAGAATATTTGTCACGGAAACAGTGGTCAACATGCTGAGCCTGGCCATATCATCATCCCTGGGGCCTCTGAGCTGATGATCCCCACTTGGGGGGCTGTCCTGAGTGGGTCATACTCTGCTGAGCAAAACCATTTTTCTTCATCAACAGGAAGTACTTCCATCTTTTGCAGGATGAAGAAGGTACCTACCTCTGCTGATCTCTGTTGACCTCTTGCCTTCCTCTGTGCCCTCTCAGCTCATCCAGCATCTTCACAGTGTCCTAGTTCCACCAACTTCTGTGGCTTGTTTAACCCCATTGCTGCCACTGCCCACCCCTCACAGTCTCTGAGATCCAGGGCAACACTGAACTTGGAGCTTGCAGACTGCCAAGAGCCAGACAACTGGGGACTGACCACAGCATTCAGGCAGGTGAGCAAACTGGGGGAAAGAGGCCCATGTCAGCTCTCTACAATGCTGCTCGGCTTCTCTGGCCATCTCTTTTCTTCCTGGAAGGTTGCTCCTCTCTCCCCTTGACTAGCTTCGCCAAGGCCTGCTCTGGTTGTTTTCCAACAACCAGCCCCAGCTTATGTCTCTCATCTCTCAGCTTTCTCTTCTTTTTCCTTTTTTTCTGTGTACCCTGGGGAACTGGCCAAGTTTTTTTCTTCTTCTTCTATCTTGCTGATTTGTTTTTCTGGGTCATCCTGATTACTTCCAAAGTGATTTTTAAATTAAATATTATATTTGTTTATAGTCAGCTTATCATCCTTCTGTCTCCCGCCCCTCTCCCTATAAGTACTACCTCGTTATTTCAGTCTGTGATGAAATAAGGGCTCTCCCTCTAGGACCTCCTGCTCCCTTTAAATAGTGAGTCAATGGATGGTGAGTTGGGCACGGTGGGACAAACCTGTTGTCTTAGTATCTGGAAGACTGAAGCTTGAGGATCACAGCTAGTTTGAGGTCATCCTGTGCAACATAGACCTTCTCACAACAAGCAAAAACAACCACAATTAAAAAAAATAAAATACAATAAACTGATTGGGGCTTCTCATCCATTGAGCTCACTAGGATGTTTCCTCCTGCCAGTAGCTGGATCAGGTTGAGGTGAGGGCTCCCAACTCAGTGCCCAGTTCCTAATCAATCTTCAGTCTAGAGTGGGACTCCTTACCTGACCCCTGCCCTGATGGTTGATATGGGTGAAGGCATTTCCCAGAATGTTCTAATGGTCTTGATTTCTCTTGACTGGCTCAGACTTGCCTAAGGAGAAGAGCATTTTCCCAGAATGCATTTCCCACTTAAACTAGACTCTCTGACTTTTGTCCTTTGCTGTTTCTTGCCTTGAGGGGGGCAAAGAAGGGTTGGGACCGTGATAAAGAGAGGGAATGGTTCTACTTCACAGAACAGCTCCTGGATGGTGGGAAGAGCATCTACATTGCTTCTGGTGGGTCAGTATCTGCCTCCTCCAGACAGACTGGATGGCAGAAGATGTGTGGACCTCTGGTTGGTAGAGGTCATCCAGGTGAGCATTTCAGCATCCCCGGGAGTCCCACCTTAGTCCATTCCATCACGGGTCAACCAATAAGCCAGGCTCTTAAGAGCTGAGCACTTCATTCCTCCTTTGCATCCATTTCTTCAATGACTAGCCAAGATCTGCTTGCTGAAACTGAGGCCTGTTTCTTTTTTTAAAGATTCATTTACTATTATTTTATGTGCCTGTTTGCATGCACATATATATGTATGCCATGTGCACACCTGGTACCTGAAGAGGCCAAAAGAAGGAGTTAGGTCCTCTGGAGCTGAAGTGACAGGTGGTTGTGACTGCCAAATACGTGCCAAAAAATGAACTCAGGTCTTCTGCAAGAGTAGCAAGTGTTCTTAACTGCTGAGCCAACGCTCCAGCCCAGATGCCACAGTGTCAAAAAGCTGGACACACCTGGAAGACCTTTAATGGCTCCTCACAGGGTGTCTGTGGATGGCTCGCTCCATCAGACCAGGCTAGTCCTTTTCTAGCTCTCTCCCCTCCCTTACCATCTACTCCTTGCATGGCCCCTGGGGGGCATCTGTTACTGTTCCATCCTTGACAGTGCCTACTGAGCTTGGTCGCTCCTGGCACTTTGGCTCCTTTTTGGTCTTATATTGTCTCAATACTCTCCAAAATCTAGGCATCCAAAGCTCCATTTAGAGGCAATGAACCTGAGGCTCAGATAGGCCAACAGTGTGTCCAAAGCCACACAGCCATTAACTAAGAGAAGCCTGGACCAAGCCTCCTAAAAGCATGCCCAGGACAGCATGAATACACACTAAGTATTTGTTAGATGACAGAAGGAGAATCGCCTTAGGACATTCATGCTGCAAAGTTCACTGGGAACTCAGCACAGTTTAATTTCATTCATCTGAACACCTGCTTGTGAGCCCAGTGTGGACCTAGAGAAAGTGTGTCCCAGGCAAGCCACGCTATACCGCACACACACACATATATACACACACACACACATACGCACTTCTGTAATGACCCGCCTGCAATTGATATACTGCTAAGTAGCATTTCTTGTACTGGGGAGATTCTATTTCCACACTAGCAGCAAATATGACCTTTGAGTCAGCTGCCAGCTGCTCATAATTCTGACAGATGCAAGTGCATTTCTGGGAAGCTGTAGCCACTCAGGACCTTGCAGATCAGCAAGCAATGCTGGCAGCTTTGGTAAGATTGATCGGCCCGTGAGAATCCCATTTACAGCCCTAACAGAGCCTCGGTTTACCACGGCCTGGGCACTAATGACTTCGACAGCTCCGATCTAAATCTGTCAGCTAGGGCTGGTGGCAATATTAAAGAGCACTCTATTTATACGAAGCGGCAATTAGGAGAGCGCTCGCCAATGGGCCTCCTCTTCCAAGCAAATCCCTGGCCTTCCAAACGGTGTCATGCTCGTGGTTATTTTAATCCGCTTGGAATTTCGGGGATATTAATATGACGGGCCATTGAGGAGGATCAGCCAGGTTTATTTCTGCTGACATTTCAGAGAGCACACTCAGGTTCCTGGGATGCGCCCAATATCCCCTGCCCTGTACACAGCTCATTGCTGCGGGGGGAGGGGAGGGCAGGGGGGGACAGGGAGGAGAAAGGAAGCAGCTGCAGAGTGGGAGGGCTCTTTCTCCTCAGTCCTGCCCTTCTCTGCCTCCCCCTGCCCTCCTCTGCCTCTCCCTGCCCTCCTCTGCCTCTCCCTGCCCTCCTCTGCCTCTCCCTGCCCTCTCTGCCTCTCCCTGATCTCTTCTGCCTTCCCCTGCCCTCCTCTGCCTCCCCCTGCTGTCCTCTGCACCTTCCTTGGACCCCTCCGTCCTCTCTGTCTTTGCCCTGTCCCTTTCGTACTTTGTTCCAGAAAGGAAACAAATATGAAGATGAGATTACCAGACAAAACACAGCTTGGGAGCTGGGACACTGACCGAGTATGTGCAAGGCCTGAAGTTCAGTTCTCAGCCCTACCAATAAACACGTAAACAAACAAATACATTTATGTATTTGAATGGTGAATTTCAGAAGAACAATAGAGAAAAAAATGTTTTTAAGCATGCAATATTTTGGGATATATTTATATTAAAAACTTAATTATGTATTTGAAATTCACATTTAACTGAGCATAACTCAGCTGAGGTTATAGTCCATTTTAGAACCTGCTTAGAGGCACAGCCCTCTTGTGCTTGTTATGAACTTCCATTTCCAGCTACCAGGGAAGGCTGAGAGGGACCAGGCAGTCCTGTGGGATAGGTGGAGCTGGCCCTTGCCAGCTGGAAGAGAAATATTTGAATATTGTAGATAGAGACATCTGAAAAGAGGGAACCTCATTGAGGAAAATGCCCCCATAAGATCCAGCTGTAAAAAATTTCCTTTCTTTTTTATTTTATTTTTCAAGACAGGGTTTCTCTATAGCTTTGGAGCCTGTCCTGGAACTAGCTCTTGTAGACCAGGCTGGCTTCGAGCTCACAGAAGAAGCCTGCTTCTGCCTCCCAAGTGCTGGGATTAAAGGCATGTGCCACCATCGCCTGGCTGTAAAATATTTTCTTAATTAGTGATTGATGGGGGAGGGCCCAGCCCATTGTGGGTAGTGCCATATCTGAGTTGATGATCCTGGGTTTTATAAGAAAGCAGGCTGAGCAAGCCATGAGGAGCAAGTCATTAAACAGCACCTCTCCACGGCCTCTGCATCAGCTCCTGCCTCCAGGTTACTGCCCTGCTTGAGATCCTGTCCTGACTTCCTTGGATGATGAATAATATGGAAGTGTAAGCCAAATAAACCCTTTCCTTCCCAACTTACTTTTTAGCCATGATGTTTCATCACAGCAATAGAAACCCTAACCAAGACTAATATGTCAACCATAATCATGGCCTCCTGGCTGCCAACAGTAAGAGGAGTTTAATTCTGGAGACAGCTATGGTTATTCTCACCTCCCTGAGGATAAACAAACCTGGATCTAGAGAGGCTGAGACATTTGCCACTGGACACACAGCAGAAGCATCAGTAGCCTCTGTAACTGCAGACAGCCTGGCCAGATCTGTGCAGATCCCAGTGCCATCACCTTCTGTAAGTACCATGGGTGTGCTGCCATGGATACAGGCTCCTCCCATGACAGCAGTGAAGGTGCACGCCCAAGATGCCCATATTACTCGTGAAGAGATACGGTCAACCTGAGACTCCGATGCCTACCGGGGTGTCACAGTTGGAAGCTTGGGGTGTTCAGACTGACTGCTGCGTGTACAGTTCGTGTCTTTACCCATCAGACTGTGTGGCACTGAGTGAGCACTGGACCCCTTTGCTCCATTTCTTCACAACTTGCAGCTGGAAACTGTAGGACCAGGTGGTGAACCTGTGGAAACCCTTGTGCCTTGCAGGGCACTAACTAAGGCAGACAAGGAGAGGGACAGTGTAGCTGATGCTCAGCAGATTCTGCCCTTAGGTCACCAGCAACCCAGCTCCGTGTTCTGACTCGAGAAGGAGCAGCATCACCCTCTTTGCTTCTCCACACTCCATCCTGGCTGGGAGCCTGGGGGCTTTCTGAGGACTACGCAGGGTTCTCAGAATGTCTATTGGCTTACCAGTCCATTCTAAACCTGTCCCTCATATTAGACTGTGGGAAGCCCCTCCTACTCTTGGGGCCCCAGGGATATATCACCTCCAGGAAGCCTGTCCTCTCTCTGCCCACAGCCAGAAAGATAGATGAAAGTGGGTGGGTCACTGCAAGGCCCATACTCGCCAGCCCCTCCAGCACTACGCAAAGCCTAGGGTTTCATAGCCTAGAGAACTTACTGAGAAGGCTTCTCGTAACCTAGCCTCAAGTCCTCCATGCTTGATTCTCAAATATGACTCTCCGCCCTCAAATCTATGAATTCTATCCCAGATGGTCCCTCGCTTCAGCCTGAAGAGTGTCCCATTGAAAAATGTGGGCTGGCATTAAAAGCCAGTTCTCAAATGACTGTCAGCCAGCTCCTAGTTCTCTTTCAAGTTTCCTGCCAAGGTTAGGAGAGAAGAGAGGAGGCTGAGGATGTAGGAGCCCAAGGAGGGAGCAGTGGCTTTGGGGATGAGGGGAAAAGACAGCACTGAGACAGATAAAACAGAGATGCTGACTGGGCAGGATGATGGAAGCAGAAGTCATACATCACACACACAACACACACACACAACACACACAACACACACACAGGCAAGGTTGGCAGTGCTGGCCACTGAGCTGCCCAGGAAGCAGGTTACCTGGGATGTGTGGTCTACGCATCCATCCACCTGCTGGTAGGGAACACTCGCAGAAGAGGATTTTGGCACATCATGGTCTCCAGGCCACTGTAGCCTGTCTGACCTTTGTCGACTGTAAAACACAAGGAACCTCAGTGACAGTGTCAGGCAGGAACTCTGAGTCCTACTCTGTGCTGGAGAGGGATGGCATTCGGGAAGGGCTGAGCACACCTGTATACCTGCTGACCCCCACCAGGCCACTGTCTGGTATTCTTGTCTCTTCATCATAAGCATTTGTGGCAGTAGAAATGACCTGGAAACTCTGAGACTGGTTAGCACTAGGCAAGGGACTGGGACCCAGGAAAGCTCACTGGGATCCAAGAAGGCTAAGAGGGACACCAGAAGGTTGTCAGGAGGCAGAGGGGCTGACAGGCTGGAGGATGAAGGGGATTGGGGACAGGAGTGGGAGGCTCAGGGACACCAAGGATTTAGGACAGTTTGGGTAGTAGGCTTCATGCTAGCCCTTCTATAGCACCTGTGTGATTGACAGTTCCCTTGGACCAGACTGATCCTGTAGAGTAGGGAAAGAGGACATAGGAAGAGTCAGTCCCTGCTGTGTGATGATATTATATTACATTTAGCATGTGGTCATATTGAACACCAAGCCAGTAAAAGATTAATATCCTCTCTCTTCCCTCTCCACCCCCTTCCTCTTCTTTGAGATAGTTTCATGGAGAGCAAGCTGGCCTTGAATCAAGAATAACCTATCATTTGTAGTCCCAGTGCCCCTTACTGGGAGATGATTGGGGGTCAGGAAACAGCTGAGTCAATGGAAGCTCATGGTTCAACTAACCTGGCTTCAACATCAATCAAGAGACATCAATCAATCTCAGACAAGGTGGGAAGGGGAGGATTGACGCCTGAAGCGTATTCTTGGATCTTCATACATGCTGTAGCTCTGTGGGCACTTGGGCACTCATAATCACGCCCAGGAACATGCACACACACTCTTACACTCACACACCATGCACAAATGCACCACACAGAGGCGTGTGCGTGCACGCGTGTGCGTGCCTGCAGATGTGGATGCAGGCACTTCCTTCAGGGGGTATGTGGTGGTTTGAATAACAATGACCCCCAATGGCACATCTATTTGAATGCTTGGTCATCAGGGAGTGGCACTATGGCCTTGATGGAGGAAGTGTGTCACTTGAGGTGGGCCTTGGGTTTCAAAAGCTCAAGCCAGGCCCAGTGTCTCTCTCTTCAGGCTGCCTGTGGGTCTGGATATAAAACTCTCAGCTTCTCCTCCAGCACCATGTCTTCCTGCATGCTGCCATGCTCCCCACCATGATGAAAATGAACTAAACCGCTGAAACTATGAGCAAGTCCCTAGTCAAATGTTTTCTTTTATATGAACTGTCATGTGTCTCTTCACAGCAATAGGACAGTGAGCAAGTCAGCTGTACAGCTGTGCGAGGAGGCCTTCTCTCAGGGCTTTTGCCAGCATGCCCAGGTGAGGATGCCACAGTCAGGGCTGCCTGAGGGCAGAGCACAACCCAACTGCTCCAGAGAGGGTTAGAGATAGAGGGCCTCCTGTGCAGAACTGCATGTGGGACACAGGAGTGGGACCAGGCTTCCTCTGAGAGGGCCTGGACAGCAGACAGGCTCTTGGTGTTCAGGAGGAAACGATTTTCCATCCCCAAGACTTCCACAGGGACAGAAGATAGGGGACTGGGATGGATAGCTGAGATCTCCACTCCACATCTGTCTACCTTCCTCACTGTGTGGACAGAAGGAAATGCATGCCACCCTGCCCCAAATCCCTCTGCCTTGGTGTCACAGCTGAGCAGCCCACAGAGGCTTCGTGGGTCTCTGTGGACCTTTGTGCACTATCCCCTGGAACAGGCAGAGACTCTGATAGACAGGCAGCCCGCTCCTCTCCAAGGCTTCAGCAGGCTTGCTTTAATTTCCTGTATGTGTGTTTCTAATCTTCTCCTTAGAGAGGCCTACGGACTATTCTTTCTGGAATGATGCTTCTATTTGGAAAAAAGATGGGACTGTCCTCCTTTCTCCCCATGCATGGCTTTTATAAAAGGCAGCGTGGCGGAGTGATTATAGAGACTGGCACGCACTATCCAGACCGAGCCGACATGGCTGCCGCAGGGTGTATGCGAGTCACCAGCCCCGGAATAGATATCTCAGGGCACCATCTGTGAGTCCCACAGTGGGCAGGCCATGTACCTTGCTTTTTCTCTCTTCTTGAGCCTTCCCCACCCCTCAAATATCCACCCATTCCAGGAAGTATCCAGAGAAGGATCCAGCTTTTCCCTCAGGGCTAGCTTGGGAGAAGGTCCAAGGGACAGGTTCAAGGAGTCCCTGGCTACAGGACTGGTTTTCTTCTGAAGTTCTTCTTCCTCTTGAGAATATTCCCAATAAAATTGGGCTGATACTGGATCATAAATATTAAGTAACACTTAGCTCATGGGTGGAAACCAGACAGCATGTAACAGTGTTGGTTCCATGTGGGGAGTCTGGGTTTTGAATCAATATGAAATTCCATTTGTAGGATTTCTTCTGGGTGGAGGGACAGGTTCCACCTTTGAGAAAGCGAGATGAGCTCGGCCAGTTTGGGCTGGGAGGGACAATGACAGAGGCGGCGCTGGCAGCTCACAACAAATTGGGGGCAGATTCGGGAGCCAGGCTCTAATAACGGCTTTGAAGAGCGGCAACATGGTAAGCTGGGTTAGAAGCCCAGCACAAGCCCTAGAAAGCAAGGCATTTCCTGCCTCCGAGCTTTCACTTTCTCAGACAGGGAAGGAAGTAGGCAGGAAAGGCCAATTCTTAGCCCATTGGGGCTGCTATATTAAAATACCACAAGTAGGGTAACTTGTAAACCAACAGAAATCTACTTTTCACAGTGCTAGAGGTCAAGGTGGACTTGGAGTCTTAGAAGACCTTTTACACCTAGGTGGAGTCTTTCTGCTGGATCCTCAAGTGGTGGGCAGAAGGCACTAATCCCACTCATGGGGCCCACCCACATGACATAGTCACCACCCCCAAAGGCCCTACCTCCTGACACCGTGGTAGTGAGATTTAAAATTTCAACATTTGGACATGTGAGGGCGGGGGAGGAAGAAAGGAAAAGATGAAAGGGGAAGGGAAGAAACCTGAAGCATCTCCAACAGACATCTCTTTATAGTTACATCATTGACCTGGAGAGATAGCTCATGGGTAAAAGTGATTGTCTCACAAGCTTGATGGCCTAAGTTCAATGCCACAGTCGAGAGAGAACCAACTCCCAAAAGTCATCCTCTGGCCTCCATCTGTATGCCGGGGTGTGCACACGCTTGCACATGTACACAGTAATAATAATGATAAGTTCAAGTTGCATCATTAATTCCTGCAGGGGCGTAGGGTGTGTGCTTACACTTGTGCTCATCCATTGTTCATGTTTTCTCCATCCATTGTAAATTTTCCTTGTTAAATATCCTCTCAAATCTCAGAGGGGGCCTCTACCTGCCCAGCTTCCATTTCATCACCACCTGTTAAGTGGGGGTCAGAAACACAACTGTTCTTTCTCTTGAGCTCCCAGGGTGGAAGGGCAGGCTCAAAGTCTTGGTATTAGAACCGTAGGCCTCCAGGACTGGCTGCCCGCTATGCCAAGGGCTTTCCTTACTCAGTTGTTCAGCTCCCTTACCTCCCTTGGGTCTCATTTTGCCCTCCTGTTTGAAGGGCATTCAATTCAGATCCCACACTCGGGTGGATGGGATCCTGCACAATGATGTACGGTGTGTGGGACTTCTCCTCCTAGACGGCAGAGCATCTCTAATAGGGGGAGGCGGTGACCAGAGCACATTCTCTGGAAGACAATCGGAACCTCTTTAGTGTGCTCTGGTTGGATCTCTGGGTGTTGGATCTCTGATGAAGAAAATAGATTATAGACTATTTCAGGCAGGAGAGGGTATTGGACTTCACTTCTCCACTGACGATCTCTGTACAGGAGTCCTCCAATCCTCTGGACCTCTGAGTCCCCTTCCCCACGACAGTGCTTTGCCTGTGTCTCAGGAGCTCTTAGAACAGTGCCAGGCATTGCAGAAGGTCCCTCAGAGAAGCGTGGCTGCCATCACTGTTTGATTAGGCCCCAGTACCTCTCTGAATCACATGTAACCAGAAACTCCCAGCTTCAGCAAAAGGAAGAACACCCGGGTCTCTTGCTTGTTTTAGATCTGCGGTGACTCACTGAAGCACATGACAGTCCCTCGGCGCTGTTTAGAGAACACGGTGAAACTTTAGATGGAGTTTGGCTAAAGGCAGGGTGATTAACTGATCTCACGCTGGTCCTCCTTTCTCTCCTGGAAAGCTACAGAAACTCAGCCAACGAGATTAAATTATCATTATGCAGCATTGATGCCCAACACTGTGCCCATTAAGTGCATTCATTAGCTAGAGAAAGTTCAGCAAAACCCACTTGCTAGATACTCGCCTCTCGCCCCCTCCCCACTTTCCCATCAAAAAACGCCCCCAAGTTTCTATGCACTCATCAAAGCCTTCCCCAACTTTCTTCCCAAACTACTTCTTACTAGTCTGGAGTTTCTTCCCAATGGAGAAACTGCCTTGCGGTAGATATAAATAGGGCCAATTTAAACATCATTTTTGTTGCTGCTCTACTGAGGGCTGAAGGACAAAATAAAGAGATTCCTGAGACTTCTTTAAATGTTACTTCAACTCTTAGCTCCCTCCTATGTGAGAGCAAATAGATTTCAATTATGCCAGTCCTGTGAGCAGGAAACACAGAACTGAGGCCTTAAATTCGCCCCATTCACTGGTGATTCCGGTTTGTTTAGGCCGCCGATGAATCTTCGTGCTGGCGGTGTTCAGGCGCCTGGGAGCTTGGTTTGATTTCACATAGAAAAGCTTCTCCATTCACGGCAACATCCCAGGTGTGCAAGGCACAAAGGCCTTGATATCCCCATGATTTCTCATTGAATCAGGAGTCAATCACACAGATGTTGAAGTCCCTTCTGTGCCATATTGTCCCTGTTCTGCATGAATGTGGCATGGTGTAGAGGAAGCCCCTGGAGGTCAATCCCAACCCTGTTGGGATTCTGGCTAGTCAAGGTGGCCTTGGTGGGAACGTGTCATTTGCTTTTCTGGCATGCTCTGGGGTGAAGCAGCAGGTGACATTGCTCTGTGAACTCAGTGGTTTGGCACAGAAGAGAGTGTCACTGTCCCCTGGGTGTGCCCTATCTGCTCTTGTTTGCTTGCTCCTCTCATGTGTTAATCTGAATCAGAGCTAATTCTTATGTCAGGTAAGAACTGGGGAACTTATAGAGTGTTCTTTCTCTTTGGTGAACTTAATGTTTGTTTCTGTCACCTCTAGCTAGACTTTCAGCTCCTGGAGAATTGGATCATGGGAAAGAGATTTCCAAGGTCTTCTAAGGAAAATTGGATAGACCGCCAGGTTGGCTTGAAAAACTTCACCCTGCTAAGAGTCTGTCCTGGTTAGCTGTAACTGCTAGCACGGCACAGCCGAGAGTCACCTGAGAAAGGAGCTGCCTGAATCAAATTGGCCTGTGGGGGATTATCTTGATTGCTGTTTGAGAAAGGAGACCCTACCCACTACAGGTGGTACCCATACTCAGACAGATGGTCCCGGGCTGTAGAAGAAAGCTATCTAAGCATGAGCCTATGACTAAGCCAGCCAGCTCTGTTCCCTGGCCTAAACAGCTTTGGCAAGGTTGGCAGATGCCTACTTTTGCGTCTTGGGAGAGAAGGATTGTGCTGTTTAGTTTGTTTGTTTTTGCTGCTGCTTTTCAGCTTGACACAAAGTAGACTCATATGGGACGAGAGACCTCAGCTGAGAAAACACCTCCACCAGATTGCCCTGTAGGCAAGCCTGTGGGGCCTTTTCTTGATAAATGATGGAGGTGGGAGGGCCCAGGCCACTGTGGGCAGAGCCACCCCTGACCAGGTGGTCCTGGGTGCTCTAAGAAAGAAAACCGAGCAAGCCATGGGGAGCAAGCTAGTCAACAGTATGCCTTCATGGTCTCTGCTTCAGTTCCTGCCTCCAGGCTCCTGTCTTGGATTGCCTCAATGATGGACGGTGATTAGGAAATGTAAGTTAAATAAACCCTTTCCTCTCCACGTTTTTGGTCATGGTGTTTTGTCACAGCAGTAGAGAGCAAGCTAGGATAAGAGTATGTCGTGGTGTTCTGCATACTATGCTTCTCTGAGTCTGCTGTCTAGTACCAGAAGTACAATTCATGTCCATAGTGCCTCTTCTACAGAGAAGTGAATTTCCCTGTCCCCTAAATGCAGACACTGGTGCCCTTGAGATTGTCCTGAGAATCCAGCTTCCGTTTCACTTGGGCAGAACTCTGCCACAGAGGACATGAGAGCCAGGCAAGGCCCTCGGTCTGTAGGTAGCAAGCGGCATGCTGATGTTTGTCTCACCTACGTTGGAAGAGAGTGTGAAAATTCAAATTTTGGCTTTGAATGAGGGGGAAACATTGTGTGAGTGACTTCTGCAGAACCCATAAACACATCCAGCCAGGCATGTGGACACAGGGAACACACTTATTCCTAGAACACTTGCCACTTGGAAATGTTCTTTATTATTATTAATAATTAATAAATAAATGGTTCAGAGAGTCCTCATTTTCTCTTGCTACCCAAATTAGCATACTCCCCCACCCCAGTTTTTCTAAATTGCTACCTTTTTTTGATAATGTGTATATAATTATGGCACGCTCTCTGATTCTACAGAAACTCGTTCTTTGTTAGGTTGGCTGACTTTGCCTGCATGCTGTCAGCCACTGCGGGGCTTCCTAAAGGACTGTTATGATGGATGTGATTAATCCAAGATGAGGCTTCCATTTTGCCTTTCCCCCATGTTTTTTTCCTTTCCCCCTCCCCATCACAAAGGAGAGAGAGAGGGAGAGAGAGATTCAGTTGTGTTTCTGGTTTGTTGGGGTTGCCGTCATACCGGAAGGCTCCATAGCTGCATTGCTGACACAATTCAAGCACCCACCACAAGCTTCTACTTCCGGCTGCATTGTTCTTACCAATTACCGGAGCGGCCTCGGGTCTCTCCCCGTTAATTGCCGCGAGCAGGGAAGCTTTACTCAGTGCACAGCGTACCCAAGCATGTATGAAGTTTAATGAGTCATACTAACTCTGCACTCTAAGCAATTAGGTAAATCTAGCTGTTAGTTAGTGAGGCATAAAATAAATTTAATCTCTCTTCTAAAAAATCAATTATAGTGCTGTAATGTATAATTCAATTTGGGTCATGCTACATAAATTTTCTGTTTTTAGTATGTTTTTAAACTGGTTGTTATTAGATTTCACAAGCTCTCTCTTTCTCGTCTGTGTGTGTGTGTGTATGTGTGTGTGTATGTGTGTGTGTGTATGTGTGTGTGTGTAGACTAGATGCAGGGTGAGGGACAGGAACATCATTAGAAAGTCTGGATGTATTAAGGAATCAGTGTGTCTCTGCCCCAGCACTTCCCAAATCTCCCTGAAGTACCTACTGTGTGCACTATCTTCATAGATGGTACAGAGAACTTGCAGTAACCATCTGTCTTCAAGGGACACAACTTAATGCATAGTGAAAGACAAAAGCAAACAGAAATTATAAAATAGTCAGCGAGATGGAAAAGGGAGGCAGGTGTAAGTAAGGATACTGGAGAAAGAATTGGGGATTTCAAACCTGGACGCGAGTGCTCCATTTTGAAGTCTGCTAGACTAGCATGTGACCTAAGGCAGACAACAATCTATCTGAACCCTGCTTCCCTCATCCATAAAATGGAACATAGAGGCTTAGTCACTATCTTTGTCACTGTCCTGTCGCTGCAGTAAGGCACCATGACCAAGGCAACTTAGAAAAGAAAGTATTTAATTGAGCCTTTGCTTACAGTTTCAGAGGGTTAGGCCACAGTCATAGTGGTAGGGAGCATGGCAGCAGGCAGGCAGGGAGGCGTGGGGCTGGAGCAGTCACCGAGAGCTCACATCTTGACCCACAAGCATGAGGCAGAGAGAGAAAGAGACACTGGAAACGGCGTGGGCTTTGGAAACCTCAAATTTCACCCCTAATGACATACCTCCTCCAACAAAATCATCCCTTCTAATCCTTCCCAAACAGTTTCATCAACAGGGGCCCATGTACTCAAACATGGTCACCTATGGGCCATTCTCATCCAAACCACCACAGGCTCCCTTTCCACAGGGTGTTTGAAATAAGCTGAGGTGACATAGGCTGGGCCCAGCCTCACCCTCTGAGTAGTGCCTTAAAACTGAATCAGCATCCGGAGTGCACAGCTGGATCTTCCCTTCTCCGTTGTCACCCTAGAAAGCAGCAAACATTCTAGATACAGAAAGAAAGGCAGGAGAGGTGACCTGTGTGAGTCTGGGTGGCATTTGAAGAGGGAGCCAATGACTAGGCCAGTCTGTACCACCTACCTCACAGGGCCTCCCGGACCCACCATGTCTGTTCCTCAGCTCTGCAGGGCTGTATCTGGGTGAAGGGGACAAAACTATATGCAGTGAACTTGTCTAAGATCACATGGGTAAGGAAGATACAGGCTGGAGACTTGAACTCGGGTCTCACTTTCCTGACCCACTCTGCCTCCCTATCACCATGGGGAGGACTGAAAGAGAAAGCTGTGGGAACCTGGGCTCGCAGAGGAGCTTTGGTTGAAGCTTAGGGCTTAGAAATTCCCTCCTGCCGGAGCCCTCGAAAAGCTGTTCATTCCCCCCCCACTCCTGCCTGCCCGTTTGATTTTGTTAATGGAATTCTTAGGAAAAATTACACACTGTTCCATTTCCCTGCTAATCTCCTGGCAACCGCCACGGCCCCGGACATTATTAAAACTGTTAAGACTCCATTGCAGTTGTCTCTTTCCAATTTTCTTGCTTCCAGGGGGTGCTCAGCGCTACTGCGAGCAGGCTCACCTCCCCCAGGCTTCAACACAAGCCCAGCAGGTGCATCCACAGCTCTCTCCCAAGTCAAGCAGGGCCGCAGAGACTAGACAGAAGTTTGGGAGGGTGTTATAAAATGGGGTTCTCAAGCTGGGGTCTGTTAGTCTAGTGGGAGGCCCTGGGCCTCAGTCATTCCCCAAGCGCCTGCTGGGTCCCTCCTTGTGGCTTCGATAACACACTTGCCGCTAGCTGCATTGGAGAACGAAGGCTCTGGAGGTACATGCCGTGTTCTGGTCTAATAAGCCACAAGCCTTGCTGTGCCATGGGTGGACTTCCTTTGCCAAGTCATTGAAAAATACATATCTAAAGCAGGGTGGATGCACAGCTTCCACAAAATGCTTCCTATCACAAAATAAGCCTTTAATTAGCAGAACAACTCGCCCGGATGAAACCCAACTTTCACAGACATATACCCAGCGATGTTAATTACGAAATGTATCTGCACATGCATGATTTATGGGCCTTTGACTTTAAAGAGAGGCGGGGGGAAAACCTTAGCTGCCTACTTTATTTATGCTTGCTGCCCTCCAAGGGAATTCACAAGAGGGAGATGCCACAGAAGGTTTCAGAGCTTCGTAGGAGCTTAACGTCCCTTTCAGTGACTTTAATGCATTTGCTTACATCAATCAGCTAAATATTTATTGAATTCTCAATTGCCTGGCACAGAGCAGGGGCTGGAAGCAGGGTGGAGGCAGGGGCTCAAGATGAGTCACAGTGATAAGTTCTGTAGATTGGAGGGACCTTGTAGAATGCAAGGCTTGCCTCCTTCATTGTGCAAATAAGGAAACTGAGGCCAGAAAAGAAATGAACTCGTCAGAGTCACAGGGTGAGTCAGGTTTGGCTTTTCTTATACCTGGACCAATGATGGATTTGTCAGATGCTAGAGTAGCAAAGAAGGCGTTTCTGGACTGTGGGGGCTCTGGGGGACTCCACCTCCCTGGGGAGCTGGTGGCCATTGACATATGCTGGGGGAGGGGGGAATGCTTCCAATGGATAATTCCACTCCCGTGTTCATGTGGACAGCCCAGGTTCAATGTGCTGGGTCACAAGACAAAGAGAAATGACTAGAAGAGAGCCAGGGAGTGGGGAGGGGTTGGCGGAAGTGGACAGGAACGAGCCCATTGGACACGCGAGTCATCAGAATGCATTACACCCAGGTGGACGCTTATCTGAGGATACGTTGCATTTGAAGTAAATAAATAAAGTTGAAATCCCCATTTGAAATTAAGACCAGTGCCTTGATCATCTCTAAGCCATTACTTCTCAAACTTCAGCATGCCCAATGGTCATGAAGAATTGGGTTAAAATGCAAGTTCCTGGGCCTAACCCTCAGAGATTCAGGCATCAGGGTCTGAGTAACCTGCAGAACCCTTGCTCCCAAGAGTGGTCACAGTGATCATTTTGTTAAAGGTCCAAAGTGGTCCCTGAACATTGTGCTTTTTCTTGGGGCTCCTGTTCCTGCACTTCACACATCAGCTGGATTCCTCCATCCCTTCATCTTAGTGGCCAACAAGAAGCCATGTAAATGGGAAGAGTTTATTTTTGGCTCCATCTGAGGACATATAGTCCACCACAGCAGGAAGGCATGGCGACAGGAGGGTGAGGAAGTGGGTGGTCCCATTGCATCTGCAGTCAGCAAGCAGAGATGAGGCTGGTGCTCAGTTCCCAGCCTCCCCTGGACTGCATCCAGAGCTCCATCCTACGGGATGGTGCTACTCACGATGTACACATGGATAAACTCCATCCAGAACCCCTCACAGGCACGCCTGTAGGTCTGTCTCCTAGGGGATTCTAAAGCCTGTCAATAGTCAGTATCAACTACCACACCGTCACACATATCTTTCTTGCTCTGACCCCACGACTGTGTTTGGGCAGGGGACGCTGGAGACATCCTTTCGGCTTTCTGTTTCCCTCTGTGCCGAGGCTTCCTCCCCCTTTTGATGCCCTCCTCTCTTCCATGCATCCCTTAGCAGGACAGAGCCCTGGAGACCTCAGTGGCTGTGCGGAGCTGTCCCTGTATCCTGCACACCCCCACCCCAAGCCCTCATCATGATCTGCAGACTCGGCCCCCACAAGCCCTCCCCACCATCTGAAGACTGGCATTTCCACCCAGAGCTTCCTCACCCTCCTCCTGCTCACATGCCTTTTCTCTGTTTCTGGCTTCCCGCATCTTACCCTATTCCTTTCCTTTCCCTTTTTAAAAGTCCATGATTTATTCATTATCTACATTTTTCATCTGCTTTCAAATATTAAGAAGGCACAGTAAAATAAAAATTCAAACGTGGCAGCGGAGAAAGCTGCAAGTCCTTGTGTCTGTGAGCCTCCCCACAAAACAACAGACACTCAGAGCTTGCTGGGCTGAAGTTTATGTTAGAAATCAACACATGAATAAACAGAAGCAGTTATGTATTTTGAAGCAAAGGTATGGTAAAACTAGAAAACCTCTTTGTGCTGTGCCCCTGAGGAACAGTCTGTCTTAGCTTTGCTAGTGACATTACAGGGAGACATGGCTTACTCTTCTTCGCAACTCTGCAATACTCCATTGGGTAAATTTAGATTTTTTTCATCTTTTATATTACATTTATTTATTTGTGTAGAGGTGAGGTGGGTGGGTGTACGCTTGCTGCAGCATGCGGTTAGAGGTCAGAGGACGACTTGTAGGAGTTGGTTCTCTCCTTCTACCATGTGGGTCTGAGAGATTGAACTCAGGTCGTCAGACTTGGCGGCAAGCACCCTTACACAATGAGCCATCTCACCAGCCCAGGAACTGTTTAATTTTTAACAGTCACAAAGCAGCACCAGGGCAAACATGCTTGCACAGGTATCCGGATGTGCTTGGAGGGAACCGAACACACATAAATAGAATCGTATTCTATTCTGCATGAGTAGAATACACATACATTTTACAGCTTACCTATATTACTAATTTGGCTCTCAAAATGGATTTTTAACCAATGTTTCTGAGTGGCTCTTACTGACATACCCCCGTGCCCATCCTGAATGTGATACTTTTACTACTTTGCTCAAGGCAGATGGAGGAAAGCACCTGTTTATCATTTCCTCTTTCTTCTCCTAGTTCTCAGCTTGGTGGGGACTGACTTTGGTTGTTCTCTGAAGTCTCATGAAATGAGCTTAGTTGTTCTTTTCCTTTGGTAGTTAATGAAGCACACAGGTGTGAGCTTCTCAGAGTATTGTAACCTGTTTTCTGTGGATAGATCCTCTTCGGTCAGGGTCACCTGTAAAGGCAAGAGGGTGTGGGGGCTCATAATGAGAAAGACTAGGAAGTTCCAGATCAGGGACCACATCTGGAGAGGACCTCCCATGGTGGAAAGCATGAAGAGAAGTAGGTGCCAGTGGGGAGCACCCTATGTCTCCCTTCCACAACAGATGTGCTCATGTGACTGCCCCAGGCTCTGAAATTGAGAACTCATTCAGGCGAGCAAGGCTGAATCTTTCCCTGAGGGCTCTGTCCCATGACCTGACCACTTCCCAATAACACCTCCTGGGGGACCCGGCCTTAACACCAGTTTGGGTGTCAAGTCACACTCAGACCACAGAAAGCAGCTCACAGATCCCCACAGTGCAGAAGGCCTTGTGAGATGAACCCGAAACTCAAGAGCCTAGATCTCAGCTGAGATGAAACTTCACACAGAATGCTCACCCAAGCCCACAGCCTGCCCCAGCACAACTTTTCAGGCAGAGAAACAGCCCTATGCCGAGGGTGCTCCCTGGGTTCTCATAGGAAGGGCGCTCTAGCAATCAGTAAGATGGCTGGAGAGGCAATGTCAGCTAGCACCAAACCCCTGCCCTGGGTTGGGAGCACACAGAGGCAGAGGCTAGAAGAGGTCTGCATCACAAACAGCTGCCTGGGTGGCTGATGGGTGACTGGGGGTCAAGTCCCACTTCATAGCCAGTTCCTTCCTTGTCTGAGGAGCCTTGGCTCTGGGTTCCCCCACTTAGGAAAAGAAGACAGGGATGTCACATTCAAGGGCCTCTCATGAGACGCAAATGAAACTGTATACAATAAAGCTAGAACCTTCTGTTAGTGTAGGTTGTGAGCACTGGGTACAGATGGCCAAGGTGCCACCATCCAATCACAGCCCTGCGGGGCTGCTCTTCTGCCTGCTATTTTGCTGGGTTTTGTCACTATAGAGTGGCTGAGAGTGTGGGTCCTGAAGTCTGGAGGAGCTGACTCCTTACTGTGTGACTCTGAACGGGTTACTAAACTCCTCTGAGCTCCAACGTCCCCATTCAAAAAGTGAGTATAATCCACAAGGCTTATTCTGAGACGTTAATGGGCTAGGTTGAAAGCCTGGTTCCAGGTTAGGGTTCCATAAATGTTGGCTATGCCATTATCATCTTTAATAATTATTGGCCTTGAACACAGCTAGTGATTGTTGCTGAGATCAGGTGCCATGTAGCCCAGGCTCTACTCACACTCATTATGTGATATGAATGGCTTTGAACTCTCGATTCTCCTGTCTCTACCTCTGAGTGCTGGGACTGCACTCCAGGTTTTACCTGGTGCTGAGGATCAAACCCTGCAATGTAGCTCAGTAGAGTACTCACAGAGATCCGCCTGTCTCTGCCTCCCGAGTGCTGGGATTAAAGGCGTGCACCACCACTGCCCGGCAAGTTTACACATCTGTAAAGGGGCATCATACTGCTGACCTCAGAGCCCAGGAAGTGCCGCCCTAGCGCCTCCTCTGGCCATCTTGCAAGAATCGGGGAGGCTCTGGGCTCACCCTTTTCCAGAGTCCCGCCCGTAGAATGGATCGCTGATCCCAGAGGGCAGTTAGTTTCCTAGACAGATAAGTTCCACACCAGAGACCATGTGACCCTCAGTGCAGCACCACTGCTGAGGAGGGAGGCAATGCTGTAAGCAGCCAGCCACTTCTTCCTCCATCCAGCCCCTTGCTGTTCATGTGAGCCAGGCATGTTCCCTACTCAGGGCCCTCACTCAGGCTGACTTCCTGCTTGGAACATTCTTCTTCCACACGGGGACATTCATTTCCTTAGGTTTCTGGTCAGATAGCACCCCTCTGTGTATCCTAAGGACAAATTCTCTCATTCTCTCTCTCTCTCTCTCACACACACACACACACACACACACTCAAACACACACACACACACACACACACACACACACACACACACAGGCACATGGTGATATTTTGTTTGTGATCTAATAAATAAAGCTTGCCTGAAGATCAGAGTGCAGAGCTAAACCACTGGTTAGCCATAGAGGCCAGGCAGTGGTAGCACATACCTTGAATCCCAGGACTGGGAAGCAGAGGCAGATGGATCTCTGTGAGTTCAAGGCCATCCTGGGCTACACTAGATTGATTGATCCAGTCTAAAAGAGAAACAGACTCACACCTTTAAGTCCAGTACTTGGGAGTCACACATCTTTAATCCCAGCACTAGGGAGGTGGAGACAGGAAGGGATACAGCTGGGCCTGGGCCGAGAGAGGAATATAAAGTGGGAGGAGACACGAGCTCACCACATTCAATCTGAGGATTCAATCTGATGATTCATTCTGAGGATTACGTGGAGATGGGATCTTGCCCCCTTGGGTCTGAGGATTCAGTAGAAAATTCAGGTAAAAAGTCTCTCTAGTGGCTGGCTCCTTTACTTCTCTGATCTTTCAGCATTTACCCGAATATTTGACTCTGGGGTTTTATTATTAAGACCAGTTAGGATTCACGCTTCCCTCTTCCTCTCTCTCTCTCTCTCTCTCTCTCTCTCTCTCACACACACACACACACACACACACACTACTCTCTCTCACACATAAACACACATTTTCTGTCTCACACACACTCACAACTACACATACACACGCTCTCTTTCACACACACATGCTCTCTCACATATACATACACATATACTATCTCTCATACACACACACACACTCTCTCTCACACACACACACACTTCCTGTCTCCCCCCCACTTCAGTCTCTTCACAGCCTTTACCTGTGACACACCATGCTTCTGATTGCTTTTGTGCATTTGATTTTGTCTGTCTGTCTCAGCATTACAGAATTCTCCGTGTCTATTGCTACATGTCACAATCCCTAGAAACCCAGTAGCTCAAAACAACAAGCAGCTCATTCAGTCTCACAGTTGGTGAGGAGCATGGACAAAGCTTGGCTGGTGGCTCTCCTGTCTCAGGAGCTGACAATGGAGATGGCAGGGCTAGCATGTCCCAGATGGCTTCACTGGTCTGTCTGTACATTGGGAGCAGCATGGGACAGCTGCGACTCCCTGTGCTGGAGGGCCTACATGTGGCTTCGGCAGTGTGGCTGGGTTCCCTTTGGCCATGGAGCCCAGGGCTCCTAGAGTGGGGTATGGGTGAGGGGAGGTGTGCAAGACTCTTTCTTCATAGCAACTCTTCTGCCTTGCTGTTTTGCCCAGATCATCACTGAGGCTAACCTGAACTCTGGAGTGGGAGTGGATCACACCTTTCAGTAGAAGGAAGTTGAGGATTCCGGCTCTGTCCTAACCAAGCCTCGCCAGGACCGGGCCTTCCATTCACTGAGTGCAGTGGCTGGCACACAGTGGCTCCCGGTATACATGTAGGCTGAGGGGGGCACTGCATATATGATTTATTTGTTTGTTTGTTTACTGTGTGCAGTATATGCCTGTGTGTGTGCTGATGTGTGTGTGCCCACGTGTGTGAGTAGGGAAGGATTCCAGGGGTCCTGTCCTATCACTGTCTGCCTTGTTTCCTTGACGTGGGGATTCTCACTGAACCCGGGGATAAGATGACAACCAGCATGCCCCGCCTCCTTCTCCAGCTCTGTGGTTGCCGTGCCAAGGGCATTAGGCTTGACTTAATACCTGACTGCTGAGGGATTTGAATTCAGGCCCTGGCATTATGTAGCAAACACTCTTATCTGCTGAGCCATCTTCACCCTCTCCCCAGGCCCCACTATCATCTTTACAGTTGGGCCAAGCCACTTCAGCTAAAAACCCTCACACCTGCCCTGCTTCACACCTGGCCCCTTCACACCTAACCCCTACACACCAAGAGTTCCTCCCTAGCTCAGCCTCCCCCTCCCATCTACCTGTCCTGCCTCTGAACCTTGGACTCCTTCCTCTGGTGCAGATGGTTCACATCCCAAGTTGCCTGAGGGCTCTTTGTCATTCTAGGAGGCTTAAGACAGCTGAGCGTTCCTAACCACAAACCCAGAACAGGCATGTTTTACACACATGGGCTCATGAATCACAACCACAGAGAAGGTGGAGGCTACTGTGCCATTTTACAGATGAGGACACCAGGCCCAAGAAATCACATCATTTGCCTCGGGTCCCACAGCCAATCCAAGCCCAGCCTGGAGGTTCCACAGAGTTTTTGAACACCTGTCCCCATTTTTAGGCTGTGCAGGTAAAAAGAAGGGACTCCCTCCACCCCACAAGTCTCCCCCTCCCACACCACTGGGATGTGTTTAGCCCACTGAAATGGGACTTCTGGCACCTAATTTTTCTTCTCCCTTCCTTGGAGACCACTGTTTCCCACCCCCAAGAGGCTCTGCCAAGGGAGCCGGGTTTAATATTCATGAACCAGCCAGGCATGAGTGATTAGCTGACTGGTGTTGGAGAAGGAGGACTAATTGAATAAGGTATTTACATAACAAGTTAATGCTGTCGCCTGCAGGGCTCCTTTGTAGACCCCCACCCCCGGCTCTCCAACATGCTCATCTTGTGCTTTTCCTCCTCCTGGATGGCCAAGGACACAGAGGCGCCACTAGGGTTGATGTCCACAGCATACATAATGCCTTTAAGAGAAGAGAATAATTGCATATGGGTGAGGACACCATGGGGCTCATTGGTAGCCAGTAAAAGGAGGGGAGTTCTAGGCTCCCGGAAGAGCAAACCCCCTCTGCAGGCTCAGAGCTCATTAATCAAGGCTGAGAGCCACTGGGTCTTTGACCTGGTTGTATTTATCTCAAACCCAAAGACCATGGATGGACCCCACCCACTTCTGAGATTGCCTCTGTAACGTGCTGTACCCCGGTGTGATCTCTGCCATCTAGGACAACATGCCACTCACCTGTAATAACAGGGAGTGAGAGGATTGAGCACCATGTTGGGGACAGAGAGTCCCTGGTCTAGGGAGATGGCTCAGTGAGTAATTG
This sequence comes from Ondatra zibethicus, assembly GCA_004026605.1. Taxonomy (NCBI): domain Eukaryota; kingdom Metazoa; phylum Chordata; class Mammalia; order Rodentia; family Cricetidae; genus Ondatra; species Ondatra zibethicus. Next base: position 36,986 of record PVIU01002298.1, read on the forward strand.
CTGTGCAAGTGTGAGGGCCTGAGTCTGGATGCCTAGGATGCATGTAAAAGCCAGCTGTAGTAGCACACGTCTGCACCATTGTCCCCACAGCGAATGGGAGGTGGAGATGGGAGAATCCCTGGAAGCCTGTGGATCAGTTAGCTTGTTGTATACGGCAGAACAACAACAAAAACAACAAACAAAACAAAGGGAACTGTTTCAAACAAGGTCGGAGGTGGGGACAGACCCCTGAGATTGTCCTCAAACCATCAGACACCATACACATGCCATGTGTGTGCCTGCTCATACTCTCACACACAGATAATAAATGAATAAGAAAGGAAAAGATAATTCCTTTCTGTGATGGCAAAGGAGAGATACAAGTCACATGTTCACGTCTTCCCGGAGATCTGCCTTCAGGGTTAGGCCTGGTCAGAGCTTCCTTGGGGTTCTGGAACTCTGGGTTACAAGCTCATAACATCCTTGTTCACCACTGGCTGGGAGGTGTGTGGTGCGTCTGACCTCAGGCGAAAGGAACACCAAGTCAAATCCCCTGGCTGCAGTTGAAAGAACTCAGCAGCCTCTCCCAGCAGTAGAACTACAAAGATGGGCTGGGCGTCTGAGGAGAACCAGAGGCATTAGTTGCTGAGCCACCAGTCCCAGTGAGCTGCCATGCATTCAAGCACTGGAAAAGTGGACGGTGTCCTGTAAGGGCCACAACAGTCTGGTTCTTCTTACCATGCATGCAGAGGGGTAGGACTGGGAAGCTGTGTGTCTGAGCATGTGTGTGACTTCTGGGAGCTGCTGGTCCTTCATTTAAAGAAGAGACAAGATGACAGAGCTCTCCTTCTGGGACTTTTGTGAACTCTCTCTGTAGACCAGGTTGGCCTTGAATTCATGGATATCCACCTGTCTCTGCCTCCCAAGTGCTGGGATTAAAGGCATGTACCACCATGTTAGATGTTTATAACAACAAATTCTCCAAACAGGAACCTCGGCAGGTAGAATCTCCTAGGAAGAAGACCAGAAGGACAATATCACGTCATTACTAGCCTTTGGATGGCTAGTGATGGATGAAGGCTAGGTAAATTTAATGGCTCTGGGCTGTATTGTGGAGGTCATGAATCTGACCTGAAAGTCTCACTGGGCAGATCAAACGGCAGATGCTGATAGACAATACCTGCCACACAGCAGATCCAGCCATTGTGCATCGGAGGATGGAGAATCTGGCCTGGGAGAACTTTCAGGGCTGCTGGAGCCATGGACCCTGGTGAGCACAAGGCCAGGGGATCTGGACTGTGGACTCCAGGACTCCAGAGGGCAAGGCTGGACCACTGTGCATTCTAGATGTGTACAGCTGCTGGATTGTTGACTAAACATTCTAAACGGGAGCACTTTAGAAATACCCGATGGGAGCAGAGCCTTCCTACCCCAGGGTGGGCCTCTGCTGATGCTGGTGGCTGGCTGGTTTCTAAGGTCTTGCATGTGATGGTGATTATGAGGTAGGAAGCAGCTGTATTGGTTAGCAGCTTCTTGTCCTCCTTGGTAGCTATGTGGTGGCACCTGCTCCTGCTACCACCGCTACCACATATTCAATCTGGTGCATTCTTCTCCCTGCTGTGAGCCAGCCACAGCTTTCTGACGCCTGGAGAGCTCAGGATTCCGCTCTACTGTTGGCCTCATCCACTGGGCCAGACCATTAGGCTTGGCAAATTAGAACCATCCCTGCTGGCCTCATGGCCTGTGGCTATGTGAGAAACAGCAGTTCAACTAGTGTCTCTAGATATTGTCAACCTTTTTGTTTTGGTTCCTCCCCCACTGTGACACCTTCCCTAGAAACTGTAGTGCAGTCCCTATTCCAGTGTTACTCGGACATTCTGGGCAGCCACTGGGAGGTGGGGAGACATAGCTACTGTCCCCGAGAACGCTCTCAGTGTCTGGGTCCTGGAACTGGTAGGGGAGGAGGTAAAGCCAATGCTAAAGACCAGAGCTGGATGTGGGCCAGGCCAGGAGGCATTTGTCTCCAGGCATAAAATGTGAGGATGGTTAAAGACTCGGCGGTCATGACAAATACTATGGACAAAGAAATATTTTTAAAGGGCACGTTCACTGAAAAGAATCTAGACATTGCTTTTCATTTTGAAATACATCGCTTTGAAATATTTATCATTATTGGTGTACTTTGAGGGTGCTGCTTAGATATCTCCTACAGGGTAACGCCTCGCTGCCCTAGTCTCGGCCCAGGAGCTTTGTTTGCCCCCTGGCATCTGCAGTGGGGAGAGCAAGGGGTTGACTGTGGTATCTGGGTCTGGCAGAAGTAGCAGCAAGGAAAGGGGAGGGGATCTTCTGGGAACCCTGAGGGAGAGTGTGCAGTACAGCCTGATTCTAATGCCGGGGAGTTCTCTCATGAGGTTAGGGAAGCGTGACACAAAGAGGAACCCTCAGGTGCTTGCTCTCAACCCCTGGATCTGGGTAATTCAGAACCCAGGTTATCGGCCAGCCTGGACTGACTTAAGAACTCCTATATGGGGCCCTGGGGAAACTGGGGCCCAGAACCCCTGCACTTTCCCATTATCCCATGCTCTGCTCTTAGAGGACATGGGGGGCCACCAACCCTGAAAACAAGCCGGAGGAAGGTAGAAGGTACATCAAGAAAAGGCAGGAACTGGATGGGATACCCCTTGAGCCAAGTCTGTGGCCATGCCTTTGCCTGATCTCATCTTTGGGATTGATGAGGAAACTAAGGCTTAGGATGAGCCCTCCTACATACTAGGGCAGAACTGGGCAGCTCCACCAGCGTCTCTTCAGAACCCCTGCTTCTGCTCTCTCTGCTGCCTGGGAGTTAAAGCAGCCCTCCCCACTCTAGCCGGCTCAGCCCCAAACTGTCACTTCCACCTTTCTCTCCCCTCTTAACTTTCCCAAAGTGAATATCATTATTAATATTATTTGCCTAATTAACACATTGGCTGAATGACAGAAAACATGCAAACAGGTTTTGCCAGAGAAACTCTGTCTGATTAAAGCTGCAGCCCGCCTAATTAGATGGAGATTTCTTCATTACTTTCCTCGTTTTTAGATGTGCCATCTCCCTCCCCTGCTCCTGTTCCCACTTCCCTGGGAGATGATTCAGCAGATAAAAGCACTTGCTGTACAACTGTGAGGAGCAGGGTTCGCATCCCCAGCATTCCTGTAAATGCTCGGTGGGCATGGGGGTACCCCTGAAATCCTCGCAGGAGGAGGGCAAAGAGGGCTGTCCCTGGAGTAAGCTAACTAGCTAGAACAACTGAATTAGTGAGCCCTAAGTTCAAGAGAGGGATGCACCTTAATAAATAAGGTGGAGGCAGAGCCAAGATGACATTCGGCATCAACCTCGGATCTCCACACGCATCTGCACACTCATGCTGCCGTGCATACCCTCACACATGTGCCTGGAGCACAGACACAAAGGAGAATGGTTGGGGGACTTTACTGAGGACACACACAGGCGCAGGTAAGAGCTTCCTCGTGTTCCCATAGGCAAGTCCTCCAGAGGGAGTGTCGTAGCCACTTTGCAGATGAGAACATCGAGGCTACCCAGGAGCAGGCCAGCCAGGAACAAACTGTTCAGACCCAACCCATCCCAACGGCCACGCCAGCTTTCCTTCATCCTTTCCTCCTTCCTCTGCCACCCTCTGCCTACAGCCACAGTTGTTAGGAAACACAGCACGAGGTGATGTTGCATGACCAAGCCCAGGGTGACGCCAGTGCTGTCCGGAATGTCCTAAGTCGGGGCCAGCCAGAGCTGTGCGAGTGGCATCTGTAAGGACCTGGAGAATGTGGAAGCCAAAATGAGGGGGGGGGCGGTGCCAGGCACATGGTGGTGAATCAGGTCAAACACAGTGAGGGGTGAGGCTGCTGGGTGACCTGAGAGGAGAGGGCCTGAGCTGGATTACTGGAAAGAGATGGCTTGGTGTTCCTGTCTCTGGAGTCTGTCCTGGGGTTATGTGAGCTGCTTTCCTAGAGACAGATGTAAGGTCTCTACATTTCGCAGATGAGGAAACAGGCTCAGAGAGGTTGAGAAACAGGGGCAAGGTCACACAGCTCAGAAGTGACTGGTAGTTTCCTGTGGGAAGAGGAACACCTCCTTCTGGTGATTCCCAGGGCACCCTGGGCCTAGTGGGCGGTGGCTGCAAAGCTGTTCTTCCTACAAACAGGTTGGGGCCTGGCTTTCTCTGTAGTGGTTTGAGGCCTGCTGGCCAATTTTACCAGGAAGGAGCCCCAAGCCCCACAGGGAGCATGATCAGAGGCAGGCAGACAAGCCTTATTAACTGGATCCAGCGCCGTACCGTCACCATGGCAGCCAGCCTGATGCAGACCAGGTGGTTTTTATTACCAAACTTGGAAAACTTTACAGTGGCGCCAACAATGAATCTTTATTCTACTGTTAATAGTGTGTCTCCTATTAGCATGCATCTTTTCCCTTCTTAATAACCTTTACATTTCCAAGCCGCATTTATAATTAAGTCATTAATCCCTTACTGGAATTTCTTGTTTTTTCATAAGCAGCAAACCCAGAAGTCTCCTCCGCCTGGTGAGAACGGAAGGTCGGGCGCTCCCCGTTGCCCTGAGGATGTCATCACGATGACTGGATCCCAGCAATGTGCTGATAAGCTCAGGGTTAGGGACATCCTGCTTCTGAGGGGCTTATAGCCTGACCAGGGGTCTTCTCCTACCCACTGTGGCTTCCCTGCCAAGAGTTAATCTGGTACCTGAGAGCTGTTAGTTCAGAGGAACCATCACTGCCAGGAGGGTCAAAGGGTCAGCAATGATCTCAGTGGATGGTAGCTGTGTTACAGGTGCTGAGGTCCAGGCTGTCTCGTTAGGAGCAAGAAGTACATTTGTTGACCCCTGAGCCTCTGGAATGGACTGAATTGTGCCTCGACCAAATTTATATCCTGTTACCTCAGAACTTGTATTTGGGCTCTGTCTTTATAGAGGTGAGATGAAAAGAGGGTGTCTGGGTAGTCCCTAATCTGGAAAGACTGTGTCCTTAGAACCCTAGGAATTTGGGATACAGCATATACAGAGGGAGACAGTGGGAAGACAACAGGAAGAAGAGAGCCATCTCCATGTGAGACCTTGGAGACACCAGCCTGTCCACTCTTTGATCTTGAACTTCAACCTCCAGACCTGTGAGGAAATTGATTTCTGTTCTCCTCGCCAGCCTGTGTCTCAGCAGGCCCAGTGAACTTGTATAGCCTTCTTTCTGCCCCAGTGCATTCTGGGTCCTCCATGGAGCTAAGCTTGGGATCTCTGAGGGTCCAGGGAAGGAAAGCCTGATGTCTCAGCTCTGCCTCAGGTCTAGCTTCAGAAGTGGCCTGCCATGTCATCAGTGTAGGGGTAAAGGGGTGCCTGGACTGTATAACGGAGGAGGAAGTGAGCGAGTACCAGCATCCATTGCTCTTTGCTCCCTGACTGCAAAGACAGTGTGGTCATTGGCCTCAAGTTCCTCCCACAGTGACTCCCCTGCCATGGTAGACTATAAAACTTGAATGATGGGCTAAAATAAACTCTTTTTCTCCTTAAGTTTTTTTTTTTAAAGAATATTTTTTCATGGCTAAGACACCATGCTATTGCAATCTTTAATAGGCGTATGTCCTGTGAAGTCTGTTAAGTAGATATATTTTACACCAGGACTCCCCTGTTGTTGGGCACTTAGCTTGCTTCTGGATAATTATGATGATAAATGAGAAGCCTGGAATGTTCCCAAATATTGGACTATCATTCAGTATCCTTAGAGTTAGAGTGACCAAGCTAACATATGCCAGACTCTGGTCTGTGATGTTTACCTGTCATTGACACATAGAGTCTTAGCTCTAATCACTATAGGAACCGCCTGGCTGGGCTGCCTTTCTTTCATAAAGCCAGGAGTGCAGGGCAGAGCTAGGACAATGGTTCAGCTGTTTAGAGCGCTCTTTGTTCTTCCAGAGGACCCAAGTTCGACCCACGATGGCTCATAACCATCTGTGACTCTAGTCCCAAGGGATCCAATGCCTTCTTCTGGCCTATGTGGGCACTACACATGTACGGTGTACAGAGAAAACATCATACACATAAAATAAGAATAAATAATAAAGTAACATTAAGGTTTAGGGCTTTATAAAGAACAACAGGAACTGACAGAGGATGGAAAGTGAACCACAAAATCAACCAAGGAAGACTTTGAACCAAATATCTAAGCGTAAATAGGTAGTTAACATAACCACCTACGTTTCTACCTACTGTGAGACTCTCATTCTTATCACCCCTCCTTAACTACTGACAACTAAGTAAGGAAGAATTCCCTTCCCTGCTATGGTAAGATTAGGCCCTGTCGCAGCTATCCTTCTGGGATAGGCTCACCTGGGTCCTTGCTGCCCACTAGCCCATGCAAGCTGATCCCTGTTGTGACAGGCACTCACTCACCTGCTCTGTGGGTCTCAGGGACCAAACTCAGGTGATCAGGCCTTGCAGCAGGTGCCGTTTACCACTGAGCCATCTTGCCAGCCCTTTGCCTTGCTTTGCTCATGCCAGTTTCCACTCAGCCAAGCAGGAAAGGCACAGGTGCCTCCCCCTTGGCAGTAACGCCTTCTTCAGGGACCAGGGGCAAGTGTCCTTCCTTTCCTGCTGTTATTTGCAGATCCTCTCAGATTACTCCCCTCCCACTCCTCCTTCCCTCCCTTTTGGGTTTTTTGTTGTTGTTGTTGATACAAGTAGCTCAGGCTGGCCTCCAATCTGCACTAATCGTCTGCCTTCGTCCTATTGAATGCTGGGTTTACATGCCAGTGCGCCCTGCTTGGTTTTCATTTGTTTGAGATAGGGTCTCACATAGCCCAGGATAGCCCATAACTCCTTAAGTAGCCTTGAACTGCTGATTTTCCCGTGTCCACCTCCCAGTCGCTGGGATGACGCCTCCACGGTTCCATATTTGAACGGACAGGAAGAGAGCCATCTACCTCACTGTAGGCCGCCTATGCTTGAGGCCCTGGCATTTCCTAGGTGACATAAACAGCAGTGACCCCCCCCCCATGAATCGGGCCTGTGGCTGTCTGCAGAGGGGGATTGAGCTCATTGACACCTGCACATCACAGCGTGTGAGGGAAGGTGAAGGCTGGGAGATCACAGTGCAGGTTAATGGTGGCCTTTCCCCAGGAGGCCCCTTGTCTGTGCAAACTAAGCGGTTCTTACATTAATCATCGCCCGCCATAAAGAGCCAAGCTGTAATGAGTGACAGGTGGAGAAGCAGAAAAGCACTCACAGTTAGGGGCTTTTTTTTTCTTTTGGTCACCTTTGAGGTAATGTCTGTAGATTTCCCAGATTATTTCCACTCCTCCCCCTCCCCATCCCGTCCTTCTCCAGTTTCTCCCCTTCTATCTTCCATCTTTTTCTTCTCCTCCTCTCTCTTCTTCCTCCCTCTGCCCTTCTTCCTCCCCCTCCCCCTCTCCCTCTTCTGGTTGCTTGTCTCCGTGATGCCAGAGACTTGAGAGGAGGTGAGCAGTTTAGCACAGGGACAAGTCAGACTGGCCTCAGACTGTCTGAGTCAAGGTCTGGCCCCTCCGAATATCACTTCTAGGATCGTGTCACCTCTTTGGGCTGCTGCCGTCTCTTGTGAAATCTGGACTGGTGGGATGAACTTAATTAAATTATATAATTAACGGATAGTGCTTAAAGTCTTGTTTGGCACACAGTAGGGGTCTCATAATTGTTGAGTTTTATAATAATTATGAGCAACTTGTTCCTTTCCCCAAACGGGAATGCAGCCCAGTTGGTAGAGTGTTTGCTTAACATGAATGAAGCACTGGGTTTGGTACCCAGCACCACTGAAGTGGGCGTGGTGGCACCTGCCTATAATCTCGGCATTCCAGGGCTGGAGGTAGGATGATCAGGAGCTTGAGTTTGAGGCTCTGTGATACATGAGACATCATCTCAAATTATAAAATCAACATCATCATCATCAACAACAACAACAGCAGAAATCCCCTCCCCTGTATTCCAGCAGTAACTGCACACTATGTGTAGACCCAGGTGACATTCACTCCGTTAATCCTTGGGCTTCTTACAGCAATGGGAAGAGGATCATTCTGGTTTTCCTGCTTTGATCCATCACCCTCATCTCTAAAATGTGAGCTACAGCTTTTTCCCCTTTCCCCCTTACACAAGAAGGCCAGTGTTCATTCCAAACTCTGAAGCATCTCACAATGGGGAGGTGGGTGAGCGTGGGTAGCTGCCATGGAGCCCACATGCTCACAAAGCCAATCTTTTATTTAACCAGATGTCACTTTCATAGACCCCGGCTGCCACTCTGTCTTCATTCATGGCCTTGCGCTTGAAGGCTACAGGTCAGCCGGGAATTTAAAATACAAAATGAACCTTTCAAAGTGATGTTTAGTACATCCCCAGTGCTATACAACCATGGCCCCCATGGAGTTCTGAAATACTCCATCACCCCAGAAGAAAACCCCGTAAGAAACCATCCCCAGAAGATGAGCCCTGGGAGAGTCACCAACTGTATCCAGGTGTGAAATCATTCTTAAGCCAGTCACTCAAGAGGGGAGTAGACTTGTCAAAAATGTTCCATCAAAATCCTCCTGTTCAGAACCCCGAACCGTGAGGCTCCTGTGTGAAGGTGTGGCTGAATGAATGAGTAAAATGTCCAGAGCGGGGTGGAGCCCATGAAAGATGCCCACGAAGGTGTCTGTGGTGGTTCAACTTCACAGGGTCTGCAGTCACCTAGGAGACAAAGCTCAAGGCATGTGTGTAAGAGAATTTTCAGGTTGGATTAACTGAGGTGGGAAGATTCCCTTAAATGTGGATGACATTTCTGCTGAGGTTGCTGCCTTGGGCACAAGTTAGGGATCCTAGACTGAATGGAATAGAGGAATGGAGCTGAGGGCCGGCATCCATCTGTCTCTCTCTACTCCATGACTGAGGGTGCCATGAGACCCACTGCACACGCTTGCCGCCATGCCTTCTCTACTACAATGGGCTGTCTCCCCAGAGGACGGGCTGCAGCAACCTCCCCTCCCTAAATGGCTTTGTCGGGTGTCTTGTCAAGTTGGGAAGAGCAGCTAACACAACATCTTTCTGTGCTAATGTCCGAAGAGTGGGCGGAGAGCATTCCAGCCATTCTGACTTGCCAAAATGACAAAGCAGAAGGAACAGAACCCACACAGGCCCCCAAGGCCATGGGCGATTTAGTTCTCATGCCTGGGCAAGGCCTCTTTGCCATCAAAGCCCTGCTTACCCTGGTTCCAGGGCTGCAGCCACATCGGTATTTGCAGCCTACTCCTTCGCCAGGCTGTGCGAGTGACCAGCTTCCCCACTCTCCTCCACTTTTTCCATCACTCCAAACTGGCTGCTCTTCTTTTCCTTTCTCCAGCATTACTCGGAAACAGGAGAGCATAGAATGTAATTTCCAGCCACCTGTTTGCAATCACATTTCCTTTTGTGGAAGGCTTCTGAAGTTGCTTCCAGGAGCTACCTAGAAATCAGGCAGCAGGGTTCACACCTGCACGTGCTGAGCGCTTCCCCCCTCCACCTCATCTCCTGGGGACTGCCGGGGTTAGGCATTGCCCTTTCCTCTCAGACAGCACCTTGGTCACAGGGGACAGTATCATGTGGCTCAACTTTGTGTGTGCGCGCACGTTTTTTGTGTGTGCAGGTACACTTGCATGTACATGCACAAGTGTGTGGAGGCTAGGCGCTGGGTGCCATCCTAATTGTTCTTCACCTTATTCTTTGAGACAGGGTCTCTCACCGAAGGTAGAGCTCATCACTAGTTAGACTGATGGTCAGTGAGCTCCAGCGATCTTCCTCTCTCTGCCTCTGTAATGCAAGGAGTACGGACAATGCAAGGAGTGCTGTCTTGCCTGGCTTTTCACATGGGTACTCGCCATCCAAATGCTGATCTTCACGCTTCCCTGGCCAGGATTCTTCCCCCCCCCACCCTCCAGCCATCTCCCCACCCTCAACCTTTTGACATTGTCACCTACAAAGTTCAGGCTTGAGAACCGTGCAATCAAGTTATAAAAATAAGCCTGGGGGTGGTGGTGCACATCTTTAATCTCAACATTTGGAAGGCAGAGGCAGGCGGATCTCTGTGAGTTTGAGACCAGTCTGGTCTACAAAGTGAGTTCCAGGACAGCCAGGACTGTTACAGAGAGAACCCTGTCTCACAAAAACAAACGAAGTTATAAAAATAATGCTGAAAAAAAAACCTCACATAGTTTTTTAACTACATATATGAGTGGGTATTGGGCCACTGTCATAGCTATCTTGGGGCACATGCAGGCTTCAAGTTAGACATGCCTGGATCGTTGCAGTGGCTCCCACCGGGGTAAATGCCTAGTTACCCTAGCACCTGTCCTCCAGCATCTTCCATGTCTCTGTGGGTGTCTCAAGGGTTGCCAACTCGGGTCCCATTTCAGAGATTCATATCTGTATCCTCTTGATAAATATTTGTAGGTCACAGATGTGCTCAGCCCTATGCTTCCGGAGAGGCCTGCAGAGGTTCTGTAGAGAACCGCCCCCCGAGGGCTTCCAAAGATCTACACCAGAACTGGGGAGACGGCTCAGCGGGGAAGAGAGTGTGCCAGTCAGTTTTTTGTCAGCTTCACATAAGCTGGAGCCATTGGGAACTTCAACAGAGAACGTCTCTATTAGGTTGGCTGGGGCAAGTCTTTGGAACATTCACTTTCATTTATTTGTTTTTTAAATTAATGTTTGATGTGGGAGGCCCATCTTATTGTGAGTGATGCCATCCCTGGACAGGTGGTCCTGGATTGTATAAGAAAGCAGGCTAGGAAAGCATGGAGAACAAGCCAGTAAGCAGGGTGCCTCCATGGTCTCTGCTTCAGTTCCTGCCCCCAGACTCCTCCCTGCCTGCCTGCCTTGACTTTCCTTTATGATGGACGATAACTCTAGGATGAAATGAGCACCCCACACACCCCGCCAACTTTCTTGTGTCATCTTGTTTATCACAGCAAGAGAAGGCAGAATAGAACAGAGCGCTGGCTTTGCAAGCTGAACCAGAGTGCACATTCCCAGAAGCCACATAAAAAGCCAGATAGAGCAGTGCACGCCTGCAATCCAGGCACCGGGCAAGCAGAGACAGGCAGATCCCTGGAAGTCACCGGCCGGCCAGTCTAGCCAATCCTGGAGCTAAACCTTCAGTGAGAAACCTTGTCTCAAAACATAACAAGGTGGAGAAATTCAGGAAGACAAGTGACTTTTGGACACATTCATATGTGAATACCCGCCCCCCCACACACACACACCATGTCTGCACCAGTCATAGGACCTTCCAGGCAGCTAATCCCACACTGGAGAACTTCTTCACATTCACAGCATCCACCTGACAGCGGAGAGGGCAGCAGCATCCCTGTCAGATAGCTCCAAGCTCAGACAAAAGGCCAGACTGGCTAGATTCTCTGGTCCTTTTCCTGTCCCTCCAGGCTTTCCTCCTAGGAAGGTGGTCCTTCTCCTTCCTGGCTAATTCTGGACAGTAGCTCCTGATGCTTTCTGGTTTGTATCTCTTTCCCTATCTGGATGCGCCCTGCACATGTGATAAATTGCATGCAGCACAATGCTAACAGCGGCTTCTCAGTCAGGGGCCAGCAGCCTTCGCAAACAACCAGATGGGCAATGCTGTCTACGTTTTGAAGGCCACATGATTTCTCTTTTTTGGTCATTGTGATTTTTGTGTGTGTGTGCGCACACGTGGGGTGGAGGGGAGGGGGAGGGATATATGTGGTGTATGGGCACGTACATGAGCACATGTGCACCCGTGAATGAGGGTATGTGTGGTGTATGTGCATGTATGTGAACACATGAGAATGAGGGCAGAGGCCAGCAGAGAACACCTGAAGTCCTGCTTTATCGCTCTCTGCCTTGTGTCTTGAGACAGCGCATTTCGTGCTGAACCTGGAGCCAGACTGGCATCAAGCAACACCAGGAAACCTATCTCTGCCTTCATAGAGCTGGGGTTACAGGCAAAATGGCTTTCTATGCTGATGCTGGGGATTCCAACTCATGCTTACACGGCAAGTGTCATTACCCACTGCACCATTTTCCCAGCCTGCAGATCACATGGCTTCTGTCCTGATGAGGCCTCTCTGCCAAGAAACCATGAAAGCAGTCACAGACGATCCCCAGCCATCCTGGGTCTGAAAACAGGAACATAATTGTTCTTTGGACTCCTCAGGATACATGAACTTTTCCATCTGAAATGCTGGGAAATTCTCTTTTCTGAGTCAACTACCTATTTTTACACTTTGTTTTTATGTTTTATTATTAAAACAAAACAAAACAAAGCTCTAGCCTGTGAACACTTGGTCACCCGGCACTCTGGGTGGCTGATCTGTCCCTGCCCACTGAGGACTGTCCTTTGCAGTAATGGGTGGATTTCCTGCAGGAGTGGGTCTGACTCTAGGATGCCATCTTTGGTATTCTACTCTTAGTTCCTTCCCCAAGATTTCCCCACCTCTCTGGTTCCTCTTCTAGGCTGCTGACGGACAGGTCTATGGTCCTTTTGATCTGAGGGGACCTCAGATTCATTTCCAAGGGTTCTGGGCTACACCTTCCATGTCTTGTCACAGCAGAGCCGGGTAACAATGATACGCATCTAGAGACCCAGCACTCTGGTCCTGTCCCCTCAGGGAGCAACTGCGCTATTCTTCTATCCTCTCAGAGTGGCCTGCAGTTCAGGGCAGAAGTAAGATGAAGGTCCCAAGTTCCCTGCTGGGAAGGAAGAAAGTGGAATTGATACCCAAACTGACTGAGGAGACTTCCTGCCAGTCTGGGGGATAGGGCCACCACAAGGTCAGGTTTAAGATGACAGAAGTGAGGCAGTACAAGGCTTCTTATGGATAGCATGGAGGGTCTCAGGCTTATATTAGCCCAGGCGACAGAGTTCAGTAGAGCCAGGGCAACACTGGCTTTCAACATATTGAACTGTTCTGTTTCCACACGGAGACGGTTTTCATCGGTGCTGCCATGTAGGTGAAGAATGCTTCTGTCTAGTCCTATGTAGACATCACATGGCAGAGGGGTTTACTGCCATTAACTGTTAGATCTGGGTCCCATTTCTCCCGTACAGGCAGGAGCCATTGGTAAACAGCTCACCTTGCTGAGGTCAAACAAAGTCACACGTCTCTGCCACCACACACAAACTATTTCAGGGAATGGTATCAGTGGAGAATCAACAAACATCTTCAGGTAGCTGTCCAAATGTCTGATGGATGAGAAAAATTAAGCAGAACTCAGGATGTTTTAAATCAGTGGTGATCCCCAAGCATAAAATTATTTTTGTTGCTACTTCATAACTCCAATTTAGCTACTGTTATAAATCGTTTTGTAAATATCTGATGTGCTGGATGGTCTTAGGTGACCCCCAAAGGGATTGCGACCTCCAGGTTTAGAACAGCTATTTTCAATGGCCTGAACCTGCCTACCAAGATGGTCTTGGCATGCCCCTGAGTGCACAGAGAATAGGGCCCAAAAGGTTTTGTATACCTTTGTCACAGGGCCTTGTTTGTCAGTCCTATGTGTCAGCATCAGCCAGAGTGGGACCTGGGTTGGCAAGATGCCCTGGAGGGTGAGCAAGGAACTCACAGGCACTTGTGCAAAGAAGTCCAGACAAGCACTGGTACGACCTGAAAGGAACACCTTGGAGTGATGCAATCATAGCAGCTTGGAGTCTGGAGGAACAGGTGTGAGACGCAAACTGTGAGCAGGTGGGATCTGCACAGAGCCAGAGCTGTGAGGAAACTCCAGGCAGACAGGCCTGAGGGGCAGAACCAATATGCCTGGCTAGCCCTGGGCAGATAGCCTTCCCTTCGCTCTCACTTTGTGTTCTGGGTCCCCCAAGACTTAGCTGACACAGCCAAATCCATGTCTCTTCCCCAAACCCAAGTATTATTCCAGCCCCTCCTATACAAAGACACTTCCATGGGCTCACCCTCCCAGAAATGACACCTCCCATTGGGATTCCATACGGGGGGCAATGGGACAGCACATTTCAATGCAAAATATGACCTGATGTAAGCTTCAGGACTCAGTGATTTCTTTGCCAAAGAAGGTTGGTTTAAAAGCTCATCAGGGTCCCCCATTCTATAAATAAGGGACTTTCCTTATTTTATGTTCAACCATGTGAACATAAAAATGGCATGACTTGGGGCCATCCTTGACCTCCTTTCTTCCACATCGACATCCAGTGCCTGAGACAAAGCTGGCTCTAAGAATTGTTTGGACAGAGAAAGCAGCCAATCACAAATCCTGCTTCCAAAAGCCATCTAAACTCCAAACATGGGCTGTGGAGACAGTGCAGCAGGTGAAATGCTGTTCTTACAATACCGAAGAGCTGAGTTCGCTTGTCAGAGTCAGCATGAGAAAGGCAGGGTGCAAGGGCATGCGCATGCAATCCCAGATACCCAGCTTTCTGTGACCGGTTGCCTGGCCAGCCACCTTAGCCTACTGGATTAGTGAGAAAGCCTACCCCAAGTAAAAGGTGGACAGCAACCTGAAGGAACGATACCTGAGGTTAATCTCTGACCTCGACGTGCATATGCACACCTGTGTACCCACATGCATAAACACACATGTGTGCATATACATGCACACACAAAAAACTGAGTAACTGGAAAAAGAGCATGCCATGTTTAGCTGTGCGTGCTTCCCGCCAGGCCCTTTAGGTAATTCTTCCCCTGATGTTTTTGACGATATATTCTTTGGCTCTCCTCTGCCCAGTCAACCGTTCTGTGGTATTTTTCTGGGAAGAATAGAAAAGCAATCTGGTTTTCCATTTGGCACTGCCCACTGCCTTTTGGTTTTCATTTATGAATGTATAGGGAAGGTTTTTGTTTTGTTTTGTTTTTCCACTTTAGAACCCATTGCTGTTGGGTCAGGAACATTAAGACTCTTACAGAATCCAGAAAATCTTCCCTCTGAGCTCCTCCGCACCTGAGCTGTCAGTGTGCTGTGCTGGTAATTGCATAGGCAATTTCATCAAGTCTCTTCCAGCAGGAAGGAACTTCTGTTTGGGCCAGACGCCGCTTCAAGCCAGGTCTCCCATGCAGAAGCACACACAGCTGATGACAGGCATTTCCTTCCACAGGCTTCTGGCTCAAATACATTCTTGTTTCTCCTCATGATCCACAGGCAGAATTTGATTTTATTAAAAACTAAGCCAGGCCTGATGGTACAGGCCTCTAATCCCAGCTATGTAGGAAGCTGAGGCAGGAGAATAACATATTCAAGGCTGTGTGAAATCCAACATGAGTTTGAGACTGAGTTGGGCAACTTAGTCAAAATAAGAAGCAGCAGGCTGGGAAAATGGCTCAGAGGCAATGTGGTTGTTCCATAGCATGACGACACACACACACATACACACATACACACACACACACACACACACACACACACACACACGCACACGCACACACACACACGCAAACAGTCTTCTGCTGCCTGAAGCTGCAGTTACAAGATCTTTAATGGCCATCTGAGGGAACTAGAAGCCAGGTAGTGACTGTGGGCCCTGCTGGCTAATCCTAACATGTGGTACCATTGCTTTGATGCAATTGTCTTGGGAGGAAAAAGGAATCCTGTGGAATTCTGAGCACAAGAAAGATGGACGGGGAGGAAAGCACTTGGAGTAGAGACCAGCCATGGGCCTGTCCACCTCTGTCCCAGCCCACCTATCCCAGCCAGCTCTGCTCACCAGCCTCGTGGTGGATGACAGATAGAAATTTGCCGAGAGCCACCCAGTTCCTGGATAAGATCCTCAAAGGTCCCCAAGGAGGTTGTCGTAGGTCCCCAAGTCTGAGGCCCCACCTCCTTCCACCATCACCCCCAAATATTAGAGATTGGTTTCTGGGCTCGCCCTTTGTTCTAATGATAAGATGTTCTCGCTTGGGAGAAAGATGATTAAATTTCAAATTACTCAGCTTGCCAGATAAGATTGACATCTCCAGATCCAGGCAGGCCGGAGACTGGTTTTGCACACAGGAAGTTTCACCAGTCACCGATTTGCCATGTTGCTGCTATGTTGCTGGGCGACTGAAACGGAGCCGCGTGTTTAAAACTACATTAAGGGGCATAAACACAGTAATGAGGGCATTTGTTATACTGTAAGGGTCTTTGCGGAACATGGAAATTACTGACGTGGAGGTTATGACTGTGAACAGAGTGAGGGAAATCAAATCCATCCTCCCTTCCCCATTCTCAATCGGAGACAGGGGTTGAAGGAAAGAGAAACAAGGGGCCCCATCAGGCAGGGGCTTTTTTGAGGGAGGAGCTGTAGGGAGTTATTAAACACTTTTAATAGCACACAGAGTTCTGGTTTCAGCTTGGGTTTGTGGGGGTTTTGATCAGGGCAAATTCTATAGCATGACTACCTTCCCCAGGGCGATCAGGGGGTGACCACAGGAGGCAAAGGGCTGGTCCAGCCTTGCATCTTATTTCAAAGCTGTGCCAGGATGTAGTCTGGCTCTCATTTTCTTCCTAATGGCTTAAAGGCAGGGAGCCGATTTCTCTGTCATCTGGGCTTGTCACCAGACTGAAGTTAGAGTGGAAGCAGGTGTGTGTGTATGTGTGTAATTGCCTGTGCATGTGTGTGTTGTGTATATATGTGTATGTGTATGTGGGTGAGTGTGTGTATATGTGTATGTGACTATGTATGTGTGTGTGTGTTGCACACTTAAGCCACTTAAGTCAAAATCTAAGGAGAGTGTAAACAAGTTGTTATATAAAGACAGGCTGGAGTGTGGTGTCCCCTGGCATGCAAAAATGGAAAGCCGACTGCAAAGGCTGGCCCCAAGGGCACGACACGGTGTTCCAAGTTGGGGGAACCGGCATTTCCCTATCAAAACTCTTCAGCTCACAATGCTTAGCATTTTCCAGGCCTCATTTCCCCTTGTGAAACGTCGACTCCTTTCCCGGAGAAACTGCTTCATCATCCTTGTCCCTTCAGACTTTCTGCTTAGTAGCCTGTCTTGGCCTTGGGAGACCATCTGCTGCCGCACCCACTTCCCCACACGGCTGCAGGTTCTCTGAGGCCCACACCCATGAAGACCAAGGGTTTGAGTGAGTCAGAGATCATCTAAACCTAGTCTGGGTGGAGGATCCAAATACAGAGCCATGCTTCTGGTCACTGCACCAAAGAGGCTCAACGCAAGAGGTTTGAGAGTCTGAGGCCAGATTGGGCTGTGCAGCAATACTCTGGTTCAAAAAGAAAAAAAAAATCAAAAAGATCTGGGGAGGTCACTCAATCAGTCAGGTTCTTGCCACACAAGCATCAAGGCCTGAGTTCAATCCCAGCAACCACATAAAGAGTTGAGTGTAAACTGAGCGAGTAGTGCATACTTGTGCATGGACATGAAGAACCCTGAGCTCACTGTCCTGTCCACTTAGTGTAGTGGGAGAGTGAGCCAACAAGACCTGCCCCAAAAGAATAAAATAAGAGAGAAAGAAACATGGGGGGAAATCAAATTTAGGCTAGAATATTGAATGTGTTTTAATAAACGAATCAAAGTACTAAGTAACCAGTACCTACAGGTTAACACAAAGCTGCTTTTGTCATGCTTCTCTCTACAGTGACAAGACTAGAGAGCCCTAATGTTTGCAGGACCTAGAGCAGGCTCACACACAAAGGTCCTCAAGCCCAGGCCGCCGTGTGCTGCCCCAGCTCCCGGCCCTCCACCCTCCCCTAACCTCCAATAAACAAGCCCTGAGCTGCTTCTTAAGTCCAGGACTGTGAGGTGGGGACCATGGCCAGGTTGGAGTTGAATCCCAAAAGAAGACTAGTTTAAGCCCTAGAACTATTAGAACCACCGGATCAGGAATTCAGGAGTCCCAGGTTCCAGAATATAATCTAGAAAGAGGAAACCACCAACTTCAAGTGCACACGGTCTCTTCTGAACTCCCTGCCCTTGAAGTGGGACATGGCCAGAGGTGGTCTCAGGGCCCAGTGCCTAACTCTAGGGGCGGTGCAGGAGGCCATTCACAGAAGAATTTCTCCCCATCCATCCACACCCTGTGCTCTACTGTCTGCACACCACCTTGGATAAGTATCCCCATGCAGAGAGCTTCTCTCTTCAAATGAGCTCTCTTTCTTTCTCTATCCCTCCCTCCACAGAGACTGGGAGAGAAAACCCACTCTACAACGCTACTGACCCCACATCTGACCAAGACCAGGCCTACTTCCTGCCTACAAAGGAGGGAAATGGGAGAGGGGAGGTTGAGACAAACAAAACAAAAGCAAACAAATGAAACAACCAACCAACCAAACAAACAAAAAAACATGTGTACTTTGCTCAGCTTGACCTTGGCTCCGAGACAGAGCGCTTCAGTAGTGACGGGAGTGATGTGTGGTGGTAGGTGCCTGCTCCCAGGAGGCCCAAATCAAACAGCCATGAAGGCCAGTCAGACTTCAAACTTCAGATAACTGGAGTTTCCTTTCCTGTAGGCACAGACCCAAGGGCCCCTAGCTGCCTCCTGCTAGACAGAAAAGAGCAGTGTCTTGTGTTTATTTATGTGTACATGCTTTCTGCGTGCATCTGCGCATGCGTGTAGAAGCCGGAGATCAGCACCAGGCATCTTCCTCAGTTGCTCTCCATCATTTCAAACCAAGTCTTTCACCTCACTGGAACTGAGTCAGCTAGCCTGGCTGCCAGGGGTCTCCATGGAGCCCCCCACCCACCCCTGCCCATCTCCCCAGAGCCAGGATTACAGATGCGTACCACTGTGTGCAGCTTTTACATGGTTTCCAGAGATCCCAAGCCAAGTTCTAAGGCTCGTGGAGCAAGCACTTTACTGACTGATCCATCTCCCATCTCCCCAGTCCCAGAATGGCATTTTAAAACAATTTCCCCATGAAATTGTCTGTCCTTATAAAAATATATGGTTCTCAAGTTGAGAACCTTAAATCGATAGGATTGATTTTTGGAGTCCTTTCCCTGTCTCCAAGCCAACAGGCTTTCTATATTTACTCTGGCCCACTGACAGGCAGAACTTGAGGTGGGGCTTATTAGGGTCCCTCCCCTCCTACTCATCTTATCCAGTCAGCAGTCACCACCGAAGAGTAGCAGGAGTGTATTTAGACAGGGATCTAAAATCCGGTGTTAGCCCAATCACCAAGAGCAATGGGACCTTAGACAAGTCACCGCAACAAGCCCAGGCCAGTCTGAGAATGGATGGCAGAGAAGTAACTCAAAGGTGGCCCGGGGAGATGCCTGGAATTAAATGAGATACAGTTTAGAAACACCTATGGAGGGCTCACTGCGCAGACGACATCCATGGAGGTTAATTGAATGGAAAGGTGCGAGATGAGGAGAAGGGAAGGCTGGCGGTGTTCCTGGGTGGCAGAACAGTGTCCCACTGCCAGCTGCCGCCTGAATCCCACCACTGACGCGCCCCCCCCACTTAGCCTGAAGCGGTGATCCCAATTAAAATGCTAATTATCTCCGAGGGTTCTACTATTGAATTTTTTATTTTGCTAGGCTGTCATTGACCCCAGAGTGTGACTGAGGAGTAGGAAAGCTTCCGTTCATGAGCAGAGAATGCGAGAGGGTGGTCTTTCCCCGGACATGCCCATCTCTGGGACCTCCATCCTTGCCACCTGGTCCCTGCTGTGTGTAGACAGGTGCTCTTGCTACAGCCACCTGCAGCCTCGTTGTGGAGCCGCCCTCGCCATCACAGCCTCGGTCTCCTCTCCCTTCCGTGGTGTTGAGTCTGTCCAAGGACCATTCTTTCTCATTCACACCTCACTCTCTGGAAGATGTCCCTAGCCTCTGGGGTCCACCCTTCAAGGCTTTGTTCCCGTCCTTCCTGCTTCTCCTCCAACTCTCTGCCTTTTCTTTTCTTTCCTTCCTCCGCACTAGCCTCACTCCCACACGTTTGACCCTCAGTGCAGACTAAAGTGTGTGGTGTGCTGACAGCCATGGCAAGGGTTTACGTGTGCCCAGAGTCTCTTAGTTCCCAGTCTTCCATGGCTAATACAGGTCATGCATGACACAGCGCAGTGCGGGCGAGGGTGCATGGTCCTCCGTGATGGGATCACTATTATGGACATGTGATGTTTGTTCTTGTCTGTCTCTAGGACCGAGTTTCCTCCTCCATAAAGCAGAGAATCAGCGTGAACAGTTGTAGTGTTGCTGGTAAAGGGCCAGAGATATCAGCTGTGCCATTTTTCCCGGGATGGTAGACACTGATTGTCTAATTGCTCAGCTCTAGAATCGCCCGGGAGATATCTTGGGCATGTCTTTTTCTAGGTCGGGTCAACTGTAGTGGGAAGAACTGCTCTAAATGTGGGTGCCACCATCCCATGGCCTGGGGATCCAGGCTGAGTAAAACGGAGGAAGAGAGCGAGAGTCTTCACCTCTCCCTGTTTCCTGCTGTGGATGCAGAGTGACTAGCTTCCTGTTCCTGACACAATGCCATCCCTCTGAAGGCCTGTGCCCTCAAATCATGACCTAAGTAAACCTTTAAGTTACTTTTTTTTACCAGGCATTTGACCACAACAAAAAAAGGAACTTACCCACCATCCTCTCTGTTGCTTTTTTAATAATGCTAAGGTGCCCCAGCCATTGTCATTTTCACTGGGTCTCATTAAACTGAGACCTGGGAGGCAGCAGACTCGCTCAAGCTCACAAGTCAGTGAAAGTCATCCTGTTGCCTCTGCTAGCCTTTTGGGTTCCTGTCCCTCAGTGTCCAACTAGCCAGCTGGGGACAGGGGGGGGGGAGGGATGCGCTAAGAGAGCAGACAAAACTAGAGAGGAGTTGCCCCTCTGATCATGGGCTCTGTGCTCCTTGGCTCTGCTGGGGGCGGTAACTAATCGTGGTCCCTCAGCTGTCAACACCAAAGCCCCTTAGGAAGTGAGTAGATGCCACCCTGGAAGAAGGGAAAGCATGAGCCTAGGATGAATTCATCGGGGTAGGGACACTGAGGCTGGACAAAGCTATCTGGGGACATCTTTGCAAAGAGCCTCACATGGCGGCCACAACCCCCTGCCTTGAACAGATGGAAGAGGAAAGAGAAAGAAGCTATAGCTATTGACATCATCCCTCTGTACAGTTCGTCAACATCTTGCCCCTCACCCCCTGCATGAATATGGAAGCTGGGTTTCTAGTGCAGTTGGAGGTGACCATGATGATTCCCGATTCCCGTGAGCAAAGAGGCTCCTTGCTGAGTTTTTGAGAAATAAGGTGTTCACGAGAACTTTTCAACCCGGGCCTGTCCTTTCCTCTGCCAAGTTAGCCACATGCATCTCTGACCTTTGCAATCTAGGTGACAGGAGTACCCTTTCTCCATTAGCCAGGATCGCAAAACCATCTTATGACATTACCAAAGTTCCCCAAAGAGCCAAACTCACCTTCTCAAGAACTCCTAAGAGGAACACCCCACTAAAAGGAAGTCCCATGAAATGCCCAGGATGGCTGCAAGCATTGAGGAGCCCATCCACTTATGCTTAGGGCAGCAGCCATCCTCAGGCCCTGATGACAGGCTCCATGTGCTCAGCTTAGACGCCCATGAGTCACTCTGAGAGCCAGTGTTCTGCTGATTTGAGCCCTTCAGTCAGCTTCTGTTGTCCTGATCCCTTCAGTCAGCAGCAGTCTCTCCCTTTGGCTCATCCACCCATGCACATAGTCTCTGAAGATTCCCCAGAGGGTGCGGAAGATGCCACAGAAGTCTGTAGGCCACACCATCTCTGTAGGGGCTGCACACGCATCTCTGTGGGGGCTACCAGTGTAGCTTCACCTTCAGAGCAATGCCGATTGAGCCAAATTCTCCTCCTGGTCCACCCCCACCCCCACCACACACACCATCCTGACTCAGTTGACGGAAAATGAGCTGATTGTTTGAGCAGAAAACACCATGGAACGTGGGCCAGAGAAGGGCACAGATGCAAGACCACGTGACAGCCATCCGGGAAGCAGGCTGACTCCCTCTAACGGGTACACAGGATTTCCAGTCCAACCAAATCAGCCATTAGAAAGCCACCTGGAGCAGCCGGATCAAGCTGGCAGACATTCTCGAACCTTCCCTGAAGATTAGCCAGTGGAGCCCTTTAATTGATGTGTGCTCAAGCTCCTGTCCAAACAGTATTCCCTGTCTGCGGGACCCATTTGTCCACGGTGTTTCCAGCCTGAGTAGCGGCACAAAACCAGTCACCTCATGCGGGCGGCTACTTACCTAATTCCCCGAGCCAAACACACTTGACTATTCTGGGCTAGACCACACTTGATCATCACAGACAGCCACCAAATCCCTCTCCTCTCCTATTTCCGGATGGGAGCCGAGCAGCTGCTGGGTCTGCACACCCTCCTCCTTAATATAAACACACCTCTGATTTCCTAACTATCTTTAGGGAATTCCTTCTTGGCGCCTATGTTTATTTATGAAGCTGCTTTGGAAATAGGCACCGCTGTCATTTCTGGGAGTGGGTTAGTTGAGGTCAGGCAGAGAGTGCCAGCTGGTGAGGGAGGAGTGA
>PVIU01002298.1:59569-117693 GCA_004026605.1 Ondatra zibethicus
CTCTGGATGTGCTAGCCCCCACTCTGGATGTGCTAGCCCCCCACTCTGGATGTGCTAGCCCCCACTCTGGATGTGCTAGCCCCCACTCTAGGTGTTCCAGCCTCCATGCTGGATGTGCCAGCCCCTTACACTTAGCTCTAACTCTTGTTTATCCCCATTCTTCTTGATTATAGCTCCTGTTTCTTCCATACAAAACAAGTATCAAATATACCCGTCCCAGCTCTTTCTCTTAGTCTTTGTCCAGTTGCTCCTTAAGGCTGGAAGTTGTCACCTGGCTAAGGGTGTGACAAGCAGAACCAGTTGGATGTCAGGCTGGCTCCTAACACACCCAGCACTGCTCTGGACTCAGTTACCCCAACTGAACACCTTATCTCTTGGCTTCCCACCCATTAAAAGAACATGTGGAAGGCTGATGACCCCTGATAGAAATTGTGGAAGGTCCCACTTGGGTGTGTCCAACAATTTTTAATGATACTTTATTTCTGGGGACCATATGCAACCCTGGGACTAGGTAATTCTTAAGTAAAGCCAGTCATGAACTTGAAAATACAATGTGTTGATCCTCGGGCACAGTCACAAGGACTCTTCAAGTATTTAAATCAAGCACAGAGCTCTCAGACAGCCTTGGTTGTTTGGAGGAATTTCTGACTCATTGTCTATGACTACCCTGTTGTGCTAGCTAATTAGATGTCAACTTGACACACACTAAAGTCATCTTAGAGAAGGGAACCTCAATAGAGAAAATGCCTCCATAAGATCAGACTACAGGCAAGCCTGTAAGGCATTTTCTTTAATAGTGGTTGGCAGGTGAGGGTTCAGATCTCTGTGGGTGGTGCCATCCCTGGACTGGTGGTCCTGGGTTCTAGCAGAAAGCAGGCTGAGAACGTCATGGGGAATAAGCTAGTAAGCAACTCCCCTCCATGGGCTCTGCATCAGCAGCCCTGCCTCCAAGCTGCTGCCCTGTTTTGAGTTCCTGCCCTGATGTCTCTTAGTGATTGACTGTGATCTGGAAGTGTAAGCTGAAATAAAGCCCTTCCTCCCCAAGTTGCTTTGGTCACAGTGTTTCATCGCAGCAATAGGAACCCTGACTGGGACACCTGTGAAGAGTTTGCTCAATGACAGGGACGTCAAATAAGAAAAGGGCCAAGACCCCCTTTGGTCTAGGCCCTAGCCAGCTCATTCAGTACCATAGTCTCTCCCCTTGCAGGTCGCAGGGAAGCCTATATAGTTCATAATTCCTCTGCATCAGCCCAGACAACTGTCTTGAACAACTGGGAAAAGTACAGAAAGAGAAAGGGACTTCTCCTGGCTTCCTAAGGGAGACCTTACTATCTACGGCTAATCCAAGACTCTGGAAAAGCATGACTGAGGTCTTACCTGTCTTGAAGTCCTGTTGGAGTGGCCTTGATGAAGTGTTATTGGAGACTTCTCAACAGATTTGGTCCTGCCCTATGCCGGTCAAATTAAAGTAGTTGATCAAGTGAGATAATCACAGGAAAAAATACCCCACGCCAAGGCTGTAAAAGGAAGGGGCAAGTGTTGGCAGGCAATTCTCTGTAAGTCTTTTGAATGCCTACACGTTCCTTGAGTGGTAGCGCTGACTGACTTTGCTCCATACCATCTTTTCAAGGATGAATTGCAAACTGCTTTGGCAGACAGTGTCTCCCACCAAAGCCAAGGAGGACAGGCATAGTGTTCACTAGGAAAGACCCACCTTTCCTCAGTGAGGGATGGGTGCATGCAGTTCACTGTATGCACAGGTCATCTGGCCATTCTCGGGTTATCTTGAGGGATTTGGGGCTTAGAGAACTAGTGCTGCTGGCTCTCCCCGTGGGTAATGAACTCCTTTGGTGACCCAGTATTCATATCATCTATCTATCTATCTATCTATCTATCTATCTATCTATCTATCAATCATCTATCTATCTATCTATCTATCTATCTATCTATCTATCAATCATCTATCTATCTATCTATCTATCTATCTATCTATCTATCTATCTATCATCTATCTAGCTATCATCTATCTATCTATCTATCTATCTATCATCTATCTATCTATCTATCTATCTATCTATCTATCTATCTATCTATCTCCTTCAATCCCTCTATGAATCTATCTATCTATCTATCTATCTATCTATCTATCTATCTATCTATCTATCAATCATCTATCTATCTATCTATCTATCTCCTTCAATCCCTCTATGAATCTATCATCTATCTATCTATCTATCTATCTATCTATCTATCTATCTATCTATCTATCTATCTATCTATCTATCATCTATCTAGCTATCATCTATCTATTTATCCATCTATCTATATGTATTTGTCTTTTAAAGGATTTATTACTTATTGTGTATGCTTCATTGCTCTTTTTACCATTCTCTATATAAAAGGAATATTGTCTTGACTGGGGAGATGGCTTCGGGGTAAAAAAAAAAAAAAACTTGTCAAACAAGCCTAATGACCCAGATTTGGATCCCAGGACCCATGTGAAAGCGGGGCACTTCAGCACGAACGTCTGTGATCCCGGGGTCTTGTACAGGGATGTGAGAGGCAGAGCCCAGGAGAATCAACAGAAACTTGCAGGCCTGTAGCCTGGACTGAGCTGTCTCAAACCAAGTGGAGAGCTGAGGTGCCAAACCGGGAAGACTGTCTTCTAATCTCCACCAGAGCACTGTGGTACACACAAGTCCAATAACACACAAGAACATGCGCACACATACCCAGCATGGGGAGAGGGAGGGAGGGAGGGAGAAAGAGAGTCTCTTGTTGACAGGCAACCTTCACAGTCAGTGTCGACTGTGCAAGAAATCTTGATCGGCTGCTTCAGGCAGACGTCAGAGAGGATCTTATTCTGTCTGTCCCCCTAGCCTGTCTCAGTTCTTCGTCACAGCTGTGTCTCTGGCCTGGATTGACCCTGAACACAGTGTATTTACGAGTCTTCCCCATCATGTGTTACAGAAGCTAGAAACGCAGAAGACTGGAGCCTTCACCTTCACGATGATGAGCTGGTTTGTAGTTTGGGGCACCATCCAGAATGCTGGTCTGCCCACTGTGTGTGTCAGCTCTATACAAAGATCTGTGAGGATGGCACGGTTATTACTACAAACTTTGTTGCTATAGCCTCCATTTTCCCCTTCTGCCAATCAGGGTAACTGTAGTTTTTCCTTCTAAGGAGCTGTCTGGGAACTAATGGGCTCAGTACAAGCCAGCTCCAATAAAGTCACCCTTGTTATTGTCATTCCGTTATTCTCCTCAGTGTTCTTCCTCACTGTGCCCACCTTGACTTGCCCTTTGAAAGGCTTGCCTTCCTTCTTAACAGCCTGTCTATAAACCAAGTCTCTTTCTTCTACACTGAAATTGGCCAATTTACATGACACCCTTCACCACGGTCGGTCTCTGGATGTGCCTCTAATCTAATCAGACTAATTTCAATTTCCTGGATTTAATTACTTTTAATTCAATTAATTTAGAATGCAGTACACAAGGTGATTAATTAGGAGATGTTACTGGGGGACTCCAAAGGTGAATTGTTGTGCTTAAGGGTTTAAATATTATTGTAGCTGCAGCCAGCAGTTGTCCCTTCACTCAGGAGACCTTGAAAGTGGTAGAGTTGGAAGAAACCATGTGAGTCAGAGACTCACACTGAAGCCTTCTTCAAGACGGTGTGGAACTCTTCCACTGTAGTGCACCCCGCAAGTCTCAGGGGAGACAAAGAAGACCTAGGTGACTCCAGTGGCCAGCAAGTGGACACTTGACCGTATGAGGTGAGAACAACA
Organism: Ondatra zibethicus; assembly: GCA_004026605.1. Lineage (NCBI taxonomy): Eukaryota > Metazoa > Chordata > Mammalia > Rodentia > Cricetidae > Ondatra > Ondatra zibethicus. The sequence goes on from PVIU01002298.1 coordinate 63,358, forward strand.
TTGCCTTTCAACAGAGAGGTACTTCACTGTGGGGTTTCCTGCAGCTGGCAAACAAGCCGCAGGGCTCCCTATGAGCTGTCCCATACTTCCATGTTTTCTTTATTACAATACATATTGATGGAGTACCTGTAATGATGTAACTCTGTCTCTGTCTGTCTGTCTGTCTGTCTGATTCTCTCTCTGTGTATGTATGTATGTGTGTGCACATATGTATTTGTGTACATATTTGTAGAGACCAGAAGTGGGAGTCATATCCCTTGGAGCTAGAGGTGTTTGACAGACTTGTCAGGAGGATGCTGGGAACTGAACTCCAGTCTTTTTGTTTGTTGGTTTGCTTGTTTTTTGATATAGGGTTTCTCCGTGAAATGGTCTTGGCTGTCCTGGAACTCTCTCTGTAGACCAGGCTGGCCTTGAACTCACAGAGATCCGCTTGCCTCTGCCTCCCGAGTACTGGGATTAAAGGCGTGGTCCACCACCACCCAGCTCTGAACTCCAGTCTTTTGTTTATGTTTTCTTCTCTTTTTTTTCATGTTATTTATTGAGCTCTACATTTTTCTCTGCTCCCCTCCCTGCCTCTCCCCTTCCTCCTTCAACCCTCCCCCAAGGTCCCTATGCTCCCAATTTACTCAGGAGATCTTGTCTTTTTATACTTTCTACTTCCCATGTAGATTAGATCTATGTAAGTCTCTCTTAGTGTCCGTATTGTTGTCTAGGTTCTCTGGGATTGTGGTTTGTAGGCTGGCTTTCTTTGTTTTATGTTTAAAAACCACCTATGAGTGAGTACATGTGATAATTGTCTTTCTGTGTTTGGGTTACCTCACTCAAAATAATGCTTTCTAGTTCCATCCATTTTCCTGCAAAATTCAAGCTGTTGTTATTTTTTTCTGCTGTATAGTACTCCATTGTGTAAATATACCACATTTTTAAAATCCATTCTTTGATTGAGGGGCATTTAGGTTGTTTCCAGGTTCTGGCTATGACAAACAAAGCTGCTATGAACATAGTTGAGCACATGTCCTTGGGGCACGATTGAGCATCCTTTGGATAGATACCCAAAAGTGGTATTACTGGGTCTTGAGGAAGGTTGTTTCCTAATTTTCTGAGAAATCGCCACACTGACATCCATAGGGGTTGTACCAGCTTGTATTCCCACCAGCAATGCAGAAGTGTTCCCTTTTCCCTACAACCTCTCCAGCATAAGTTGTCATCAGTGTTTTTGATCTTGGTCATTCTTACAGGTGTAAGATGGAATCTAAGAGTTGTTTTGATTTGCATTTTTCTGATGACTAAGGATGCTGAACATTTCCTTAAGTGTCTTTCAGCCATTTTAGATTCCTCTGTTGAGAGTTCTCTGTTTAGGTCTGTGCTCCATTTTTTTATTGGATTATGTGATCTTTTGCTATTCAGTTTCTTGAGTTCTTTGTATATTTTAGAGATCAGACCTCTGTCTGATGTGGGGTTACTGAACTCCAGTCTTAATGCAGTTGTCTGACAGGCACCTGACTTGTCAGGAGGATGCTGGTATCTGAACTCCGGTCTTCATGATTGCACAGAAAGTGCCCTTAACAGGAGCTATTTCTCTAGCCCTCTACCTTATGCTTTGAGATAGGATCTATTGTTGAATCTTCAAGTCATACTTAGGCTAGTCTGGCTAGCTAAGGAGGCCCTGGGATCCACCTCTCTTCACCCTCTCCTCTGAAAAGCTGAGAGAGATGTGCACCACAACACCCATTTTGGTTTTAAATGTGGGTAACAGTAATCTGGATGCAGGTCTTCATGCCACTGAACCAGCTCCTGGTCCCATTAGTGAGAGTGTTAGTAAGGTGTTTTCCATGAGCTTTTTATATTACTAATTCATCTTATTATCATAAGACCTAAGTATAATCAAGTGTCATTTATGACAGGAACATGTTCTGAGAAACATGCTATTAGGCGGTTTGGTCACTGTATGAACATCTGTGAGTATGGTTACACAAACTAAGATGGCCTCGGTGTCACTAGGTGATAGAAACCACAGGGACCTCTGTCATAAATGTGGTCTGTTGGGACCAAAAGATCATTCCGCTGAGCATGGTGTTACTACTCTACTGTTTAAATGAGGGATGCTGGGCTCAGGGCTGACACTGGCAGGGTGTCTGTCAGCTAGCATTCAGGGAGAACAGTCAGTAAGTTCAGGTTGTGACAGGCAGTTGGGTATGGCAATTATATCTAAGCATTTAGTTAATAATTTTTGCCTCTTGCATTTCTGAGCGATGACAGCACTCACAATATTTATAGAGCCCTAACTTTGGGCCAAGTATAGCCAAAGATAATGACCTTTCTAGGCATTACCATGTCCTGTAGTGACTTGGAACGTGGCTTCCTTTTTCTTGTTCACTGAGAGGAGCCCACCTGGTGCTTCCCCATAGTTCACCTGGGGAACCTGACTCTAAAGGCCAAGGTGAGCCATTCTCTCTGCACTTGTCTCAAAGAGGCCATGCATTCTGCTCACCAGCCAGGACTTTGGACTGTAGTCTTGGTGAGTTCTGAGAGGCAGAGCTAGGCTGACCCTCTACTTTGATCTAGACCCTCCTAAGCTGAGCAAGACCCTGCGCCCTGAGAAAACGGTCCCCCTAAAATGTGGCTCCAATTCCAAGGTCATTCATTAGCCAAATGCGCTCTGTGGGTATGTGTGGGATTCTTGCCACTGTTGTCCTAGAATGCTGGGCCATGATCCAAGTAAGGAAAGAAGCCAGCATGGTGTGGGCCATGACCTTCTGCTGTAGGAGCCATGCCTGACAGGCCTGGCCTCTCTGCCTGGAGAAGGAATGACACAGGCAGCCTTTGACATATGTTCTTTGAGTGGATGAAGGACAGCAGGTGGAACTCACAGGGAAACACTGTGAAAAACCGAATGAGCTTTTCAGCATGGAGGTGGCCATTGCCGGGAGTGTTCGCAGTAAAGCTGTTTGGTAATAATTTACTCACTTGGATTTTCCTTTCTGGGTTTTTCTTTTTTTCCTTGTCTGCCTATTCAATCTTTAAGATGTAACTAAAACAATATTTCTTTCAGTAGGGCTTCCCTATAAATCCCACCTCTTGGCCCCTACTCTGGGCCAGGTCCACTGTGGTCCCATAATGCTCCGGGTGCACTTTTGTATTGTACTCAAGCCACCCTGCAGTGACCTGCTGATGAGCTGGGCTCCTTCATATTCTGTCCCTGTGCCTCCATCACCCAGCAAGATCTACATGGTTACTCCTGATTGAGGCATGGTGATCCTGTAGCCCTTCATGACTGAGGACCGTACCCATGCGACCAAAAAGAGACTAAGATGGCTGACCTGGTGCCTGAGACAAAAGTCCATGAGTCCACCACCTGAATTTTACAAGGGCCCCATATTTTGTCATTTATGAAGACATGGGCTTCTGTGAGATTTGGATATGACAGTATTAGGTGCTGTGTATGAGATTTGGGTGTTCTGTATCACAAGACAACACCTGGGGCAGTAATATTATTGTAAAGATAATATTGTAAAGGCTTGCTTAGCTCATAGTTTGGGAGGGTTTTGTTTATTGGCAGGTCTCATGATTCTCAGACTGGTTTTGAATGTGCCATCATACCTGGTTTACATGGCCCTGAAGACTGAACCCAGGGCTTCGTACATACTGGATAAGCACTCTATCAACTGAGTTACATTCCCTGTCCAATTGTTTAAAGGACAAGATTCTGGAGGGCAGCTGAAGAGGTCACTCTGTTAATAAAATGCCCGCTGCACAGGCATAAGGAGCTGAGTTTGAATCCCTCGCACCCATGTAAGAAGTCAGGTACGGCTGTGTACACCTGTAACCTCGATGCTGGTGGGGCAGAGACAGGCAGATTCCTGGAAATCATTGTCTGGCCAGTCCAGCTGAATCAAATAGCTCTAGGTTCAAGGGAGATGCTAGGCATCAACCTCTGGCCTCCATATGCACATGCACACATACACACATGCACACAAATATGCAATTATACCACACATGCACACATATATACACACACAGTAAATAAATAAAATACCAAGATCAGGTGGGCCCTATCAGTTTTCTAGTGAGATCAGCAGACAGTAGCATATCAGTGTGTGTGTGTGTGTGTGTGTGTATGTATGTATGTGAGAGTGTGTGAGAGTGTGTGTGCATGTATGTGTGTGTATGTGACAGTGTGTGTGTGACAGTGTGTGTGCATGTGTGTGTGAGCTTTCATTACTGAACATGAAGTCAGAGAAGGAAACTGGTACCCTACAGTCCCGTCTGAAGACATACTATCAGCATCCAAATGCTATCTCACTAGGCCCTGCCTCCCAAAGTCCCTCCACCAGCTGATAGGCCATTATGGAGCTCAAGACGCCCTCACAATGGGAACTTATGGATCTGCTTAGATGGTACACAGACCATAGCGTCAACCGTTGTGTCTGGAGCAATAACCCTGGGGAGTGGCACCAGGGCTGGAGCAAGGCCAATCTGACAGCCTGTGGCATGCCATGTAAATAACCAAATAACCACCAAGTCTGCCCCACCAGCCTGTTGGCACTCTAAGCAATGTAAGGTCCTAGGCTTACATTGAAGCTTTGAAGCTTCAAAGTCAGAGCAGTCAAAGGCCCTGCCTCTCCCCACCCTCAGGGCTCCTTTGAGTCCAGGCCAAAGCCCCTCTTAACACCCTTTTTCTTCCATTTTACAAAGGTGAGGAGAGTCTAGGCCTGAGGTTTTAAGGCTGTATCTCACTTCTATTAAGATGGCTGTTGGCCCCAAAAGATTAACTCACCTTCGCCCTCCCCCTTGAAAGCTGATCCGAGTGGAAAAATGGAGTTGAAAATCCCCCTTCCTTTCCCTCACACCTCAGCAGATTAAGGGGAGGCCTGACACTGAGTTGCAGGGATTTATGGGAGTGTTCAGCGCTGGCTTTTAAATGCTCACTCCCTCTTTGCGAGGTTGGCAGCGCTGCCTCCTATAAATCCTCCCTCCCTGGTATGTCTTAGGCTCTCCTCGCCAGCGATGCGGAGGCCTGCAACACCTTTTCCGTGCAGTAGCCTGTGAAAATATTGAAGTCGGGCCCAGAAAAACACCAGCCCAGAAAGGGGAAGCTTTGATGTTTGCGAGTTCTTTTTTCTTTTTCTTTTTTTTTTTTTTTCAGACAGTCCTTGCCAAAATCTTCATTTTTCTAGTTTACAAGGAAAGGGATTCTGGCCATCTGTCGGCTGTCAACCCATGTTTGTTTGGATGAGGATTTTATTTTATTTTTTTCTCCCCATCTAGCACTCCTGTTCTTACAAGTAGTTTATTGGACTTCATAAATGTCAGCTTTATGCATGCATTCTGTAAGCAGCTTACAATTTAGTGTTTAATCAAAATTGAGCAGTCAGCGTCTGTAATCAATCGGGAGTGGAAGGTAACGATGAGCTAGAAGCTGAGAGTGCCCCAGGACCACGGTTTATGCCTCCCAACTGTCTCCATTAGGATTTAGATCTTGAAGGCACGGGGGTGGTGGAGTGATTTGGGGGAAACAGCACATCCTGGGCTCCTACTGTGTGCTGTTTCTTACTGTTTGCCAAAATCATACCACCCCACAAACCATCAACCCACATTCTGTGGCTTAAAAAAAAAATCAACCTTTTTTTTTTTAACTCCTTGACCAACAAGAGAGCAGAAAGCGAGAGATCTCTCTGGTCTCACCTGAACTGTTTACATACCTGGGCATAAGCTAGCTGTGGGGCGACCTTGCTTGGCCTCCTGTAGTCCAAGCTTGGCTCCACTCCCCAGGCCTCTCACCCTCCAGCAGGCTCAATAGGTTTTTTTCTTCATGGTGACTGCTGCAGATGCAGAGGTGGGGATGGGGCGGGGGTGGAGGGAGTGTGGAGCAAAGCCACCAGAACACTTTCCCCAGTTCCTCCCGCAGTGGTAAACATCTCATTGGCCAAAGCAAGTGACACGGCCAGCTCTGAATGGAAGAGGGTATGTCTTAGCCCCTGCAGACCACTGTAACAAACTGCCCTAAGCTGAATCCTTATGAACAACACAAATTTGTTGTTCATTGTTCTGGAGGTTGAGAACTCCAAGACTGAGGGGCACACCCTTGGTGTCTGAAGAGGACATGCTTACTGGGTCAGAGACATCATTTTCTTTCTTTATCTTTGCATAATAGAAGGGACTGTGTGGTTCTCTAAGGCATCTTGTGAGTGTTTGTGTGTGTGTTTACGTGTCTGCGTGTCTCTGTGTGAATGCACAGGTGTGTGCAAACATGTGGGAGTCTCAGGTTGACATTCAATATCTTTGGTGGTTGTTCTATACCCTTTTTTATGAGACAGGACCTCTAATTGGCCTGGGGTTCACCAGTTTGGCTAGACTTAAAGGAAGGTGAGGCCCAGGGATCCTCCGTCTCTGCCTTCCCTGGCAGTACAGCTGTGTACTGCCACACCCAGCTTTTTAGAAGGTCCTAGGGTTTGAACTCAGGTCCTCCAACCCTTTCCCGGCTGAGCCGTCTCCCCATAGATGCTCTCTTTCCATGAGGGCACAGTCTCCTTGGGAGGCCTGCATCCTCATGAGCCAGTTGTCTCCCAAAGCCCCCCATCTGTTAACACCATCGCATTGGATATTAGCCCTCAGCGTATGAATTCTGAGGGGACAGATTTTGAAACCTCATCCAGGAAGTGCTGCCATCCCCTTAGAGTGAGAGGCAGGAAAGAGTCACAGGCAAAGGCTTAGAGACGGGTGTGCAAGAACCAGAGTCCCGAATGCCACCAGTCTGTCTCAGTGAGGCAGACTTCTCATGTAGGAGGTAATTCTACCACACCGCTGTCCAGATGGAGAAGTGTCAAGAAGCAGCCATTTGCTGGGTTTCTCAGCAATCAGCAGTGAATCAAGGCTCTTCCTCAGCCGAACTTAAGCTGCCTCCTCTTGACTCTAAATCCACTTTTCAGGAGGAATGGGTGCAATGGAGCCTTTGATGTCATTTCCTCTCAGCTAAATGATGAAATGCGCCCAAGCAGTGGTGGACACAGATGTCTGGCTCATTGTCCCCCCGCCCCTGGCTCCTGTCTAGACCCCAGGGCAGTTGGAACTCATTGGAAGCGATTGCCCTGCCTCCGGGGTCACTTCTACACCAAGTGCCCCAGCAGATCGTGTGGACTGAGGAAGTGTATTGAAGATGAAACTTAGTGTTTCCTAAGAATGTCAGAATCATAGATTCCAATGTCTAGGTAAAAGAGCCGGACATCTTAGCCCCATTTCCCCATGTCCTCCTTCCTTGCTGAGTTGAAAAAAGTGCCCCAAGCTAGAGGAGAATATCACTAGCCGGGGACAGCAGATGCTGATGGACCAGTGAACTTGGAAGACCAGTGGAGGTGGCGACGGACTTGTGAGCAAAGGGGCAGTTCTGTTTCCTGCTCTGGCCCAGCGTCTAATCCAAGGGTGTGCTTCCTGTTTAAAAGAATGCTCAAGTGGCCATAGGTGAAGCTCCCGTGAGCAAGGGGGTGTTCCTAAGAACTATATTGGCCAGGTCATTCCCCTACTGAGCCTCTTTGACCTTGGCTTTATGTTCCTCCTTCTTCCTCTGGCCATTCTTGACTCACGCTCTGGAGCATTACCACTGTGCCTTCATTCTCCAGACCCTCCCAGTCCACCCTCCATCCCAAGCTCACTGAGGACAGCTGTGTGTCAGAGAAAGCCAGATGGCCTCGTCGGGCTCTACTTGATGGCTGCTTACTTCTGGGTACAGTTTTTTCCGTGGTAAAATGAGGTAACGTAGGTCACAGTGTGGTTGATGTAAAAACTGTACCGTCACACCCAGGGGGTCTTGCGCGGGGATATTCCATTCTCATTCTTTCCCATCCTTGCCCTCACTGTCTGACCTCCTCCCAGCTCCTGTCTATTTGAATCTCCACAGCACTTTCTAGCCCTTCAATAATTCAGCGTTAATGTTTTATTAAGCAGAGGCTTCCTAATGGGCTGTTATTGACCTGGCAAAGAGCCAATATCCCCCTGTGGGGCTCTTTGGACTCTGATGGGAGATTACTGATGAGTAGCTGCTGGGATGGTGCCCTCTGGCTGCGAGGGCGTGGCCCAAGAGTCAGTTCCGACGCTATCCCGCAGGTGCCTCTGGAGGCCTTCTGACCTCTTGAATCTGCTTCTGCAAAAATGGGGTTTGCATTACCCTGGCTAAGGTGTCTATGAATATGGAATCTGTGTGCTGGAAGCTTGCAGTTCCTCTCTACTTCATGCCCTATGCCTGGGGCTCTGGCCAGCCCTAGTGCTGGGAGAGGAAGTCGTGTAATCAGCCTCTCTGTGGTACCTACTACCCAGTAAGGCCCCTAGGAGTGCCCACACCACCTTAAAAGCCACCACCACATTCTCTTCTCAGTGTCTCTGAGAGCAACTCCACTCCTAAGAAGCCTCTATAGGAAAAGAAATACCTCTGGGGTGGGGAAGCCAGTGAGCCCCTGAAGGCTGATGACCAGGAGGCAGAGTGATGTGGAGGGAGCTCCGAGCAGAGGGAGGATTTCTGGTGTTATTCCTGACTTCTGTGATTCTCTATGTGGCCTTGGAGGGAGCTACTTTCATCTCTGGGCTTTTGCTTTCTCGGTGATGTACTGAGCTCTTAGCATGGGGACTGAGGATGGGTCCCACTACTTGGTGCACTAGCTACCGTTGCTCAGATTACTGCTGTGAGTCCTAATTTCTACAAAGATGTGATCAGATGGATGACATTTCTTGAGAGATGCAGTGGTGCAGGGACACGGCTGCTGTGATGAGGTACACCCGCTAGACTGGATGGCTCTGATCAGGCCTGCTCAGTAAACCATGGAGAGATCAGTTCACTCACTCTTTATACAACGTCCCTGAGCAGCCTGGGCCGGAGAGGTCTCCATTCGCTGGCCTTCACGGTCCCTGCAGACTACCGCTGACATTTTCCCACTGCCTCTCACTGACCCTGGACATGCCCTTGAAACCCTTACCTCTGATGCTTCAAAGCTTCAACTCACTCTGTAGCCCCTCCTCTTCTTTCTTCCATCTCTCATAGTCCTGGCTGTCATTTAGCGGCTGCTCCAAAGCTCCCTCCTCCAGGAAGTCTTCCCAAGCTTCTTACCCCAAACTCACCCCCGATGTTTTGTGCTTCCTTAGTCCTTCCTTCAGTGTCTGCCCACTGACCAGCTCCCAGCCTTGTCACTCATCACTGTCTTCCCCATCCCCAGGGCTTCCCATGTGCTTCTGTGTTAGGTATTGGTAAAACCTGGTTTACTCTTTGTAAACAATTAGTTTGCAGGAGAATGCTGAAGCCTGGAGCGCCTGTGTTGTCTTGGCTCAAAAGCAGCTGCAGAGCAGAAGATGACGCTGAGTGATCTTTGGAGGTTCGTGTCCCCCAATGCTGTGCTATTCTATTCATGGGACAACATCTCTCAGTGCTGGCTCACCAATGGACTGATGCCCATTGAATGACACCTGCGAAGGCCTGGCACGCAGCATTCGGTCAACGGAGGCTGAGGTTATTAATGTCTGGTTCCACCCTCTTGTTTTTAGGGATGAGAAACCTAAGGTCCTATTTAAGTAGATGACTTAGTACTGGCCAGTTGTAGGGACGAAATTTTCATTTTCCCATATGCGAGGTGTGTGTGTGAAAAGTAGATAGAAGGAAGACCTGCTGTCTTGGTGGAAGTGAGACATAGAAAAAGGTGGCTGCATGGCAAGATGAGGACCTAGAGGATCTCCCCCCCACACTCCCAAGCCTCAGGAAGGCCAACCTCCTTATCTCTGGCTGCAGCTCTGACGTCAGCACCTGGTGACTCCCTTAAGGCCCTTCCCCACAGGTAAAGAGCTGGATTTGAACTCTGGTCTGTCTGAATGAAGCTTTGCTGCTCTTCTCTGCTTCTCCAGCCCAAAAATGGGGTTAAAAAAATCAAGGCCAGAGTACCTCAAACTGTTACCACCAGTTGTGCTAGGGTGAGGGTGAGCAGGCTGTTTGTGCCTCTCCTGGGGGCATCAAGGTAGCTCCTTGGGGGCCATAAAGGTGGGATGAGGTGCCTAAGACACAGGCAGCCCTTGAAACTTGAAGTGTCTGGAATATTCCCTGGTGTACCAGGAAGCCAAGGGCAGTTGTTTCTCTTGGGCTACTTCACTACTTCACTAATACACGAACTCCCAAAGACCACTTAGAGTCATGGCTTTCAAATGACAGTGTGACCACAGAACCAGGGGTCTGTGCAGCTCCCAGGTGCCAGGGGAGCTAGGCAGAGTCTTGGCAATTTTTTGGCTTTGTTTTTAAAATTCAGATGGAATTTAAAGAGACATACTTTGTCCTATAATGTGCCCCTGCACGTCTCTACGTGTGCACACATGTGGGTACATGCATGGAAGCTTACACTGGACCTTTAGGAAACCGTTACTATAAGAAGAATTGCTTGTGTCTGTACCAAGGAGCCCTGCATGACCTTCTCCCTCATCTGAGGTGTCTGCATTCCTGAACCAAAGAAAGAACTGGGGAGGTAGATAAGGTACTCAGGTTCGTGTTTCCCAGGAATGGCCTGCTCAGCATAGCTCACCTGAAACAGGGCTGGGAGTTCTGAGACCTGCCCAAGGTCACCTGGTGACCAGGAGATTGGAGCTTCAGGCCCTGAGTCCCATGTGCAGGTCCATCCCCACGATCCTCACAGTGCACTCACACACATCCAGAGCATGCTCAGCCCACCCTTTCTGCCCACCTGACAGGTTGCTGAAAAACATGAAGTATAACTTGCCCCAGCGCACCTCTGACTCTCAGAGCTGCCCTCCTGGCTCTTCCGTGTGTCCTTCTAGATGTCTACACAAAAGGACAGACACATGGGGCTCAGTCTGGACTTGACCCAGACCTGCAGCAAGGTATTTAATGCTGGTCCAAAACTGAGGAACTAGGGCTGGGTTCTGGGCTAATTAGAATCTAATTCTCAGATGATTGAGGAACTGGTCACAAGGCCACAACCAAAGTGAACAGTTGAGTCACTACTCCAGCCTGGATGGAGTCTCTGGTGGATGTCAAAGGGCTCTGTCTCTGGCCTCCTCTTAGTCAATACTTTTATCAGTGACTAGAAGGGATTTGAGGTGGGAAGAAACAATGAATATTTATGAGTCTCTTTTATGGTGTCTGCCACAGGTCTTTTCTTTAGCTCCCACAGTTTGCCGCCTGTCTTACTCCTTCACAGACTGTGAAATGAAGGCTGAGACAGGGGAAGCAGCCAGGCTCTCACGGACACTGGAGGGCTGTGGGTCCCAGTTCTCACTGACACTAAACTGTCCTATCACTGAGTGACGGGTGAGCAGGTAAGGGATGGACAACAGGTGAGGAGCTGGATCACCAAAGGCCCGACATTAAAATAGGCGGAAATGGCTACCACAGAGACGAAAGGTGAAAGAGACCTCTGCACATGCGTGACTTCAGAACACCCACCAGACGTAGACAGGATGTGGGGTGGCTGGGTCAACAGCACAAGTAAAAAGGTGTTGGGTGTTAGAGGACAGGAAGCTCCATCTGAGTCACTGGTGTCATGTGGCAGTCAACAAAGCTGCCGTCACTGTCACTTCCCTGAGAAGAGCCACCAAGAGTGAGAAAGGAGGCCCTCCCTAGTGGCTTGGGTCCTGGGAGCGCATCTCAGGCCTGGAAAAACCTCTGTGTGGCGGGGAGGAGCAGCCTTCAGGGAACTAGGAAGGTGGGGTAAGGGGCTGCTGTAAACAACTTTAAGTACCCCCTCCTCCCCTACCTGTGCAGTTACAGCCACTTCTTAATGACATAGGCCTTACATGCTTCGAGCATGCACTATGACCATGGTTTTAAATTTCTATTGCTGTAACCTGCATGCAGACAAGAATTCCTTGTCACCCAGTTTTGACTTGAAAATAGATTCCAAGAAGCACTAAAAGAACTGAAAGGAAGTAAAAGCCACCCCAGTCTTCACGCATACCTCAGAAAGATGAGAAGCCCCAGGCTCCCTGCTGGGAGTCTCCTCCTGCCACAATATTTTAGATCTTCTCTTGACACAGCCACTGTTTAGATACCCAGCATCCTCCTGAAACCCAGCCAGCCTGACATGCTTTGTCTTTGCTCTGTCCCCATCGTCATCATATGGATGGATTAAGTGATTTGTTCTCTTCCGTCTCCATTGCAGATTGGTTAATGTCTGGTCCTTCTCCATCTCCATCACATGGATGGGTTAATGTTTGGTCCTTCCCTGTCTCCATCACATGGATGGGTTAATGTCTGGTCCTTCCCTGTCTCCATCACATGGATGGGTTAATGTTTGGGCTTCCATCTTCTCCATCATATGGATAAGTTAATGCAAGTCTACCTTTTCGTGGCCTTTCTCCTCCTTTAGCTCAATCCTTTTGAGTTTTCTTCCTACGTTTCCAAACTAGTCCCTGCCAAGGACAGCACAGCCTCCAGGTTCTAGTACTGTCCATGACTCCCTCACCCCCACCAAACAGGGTTGTGTGAGACAGAGCCCTTCTCTGAGACCTGAGATGAGGAAGAGCGGATGTGAGGGAGAGTGGCAGATGGGAAAGATGCTAGAGACACTGGGGACATTCTACCAACCAGCCTAATAGTCATCATGTTAGCTCCAAGGAGTTTGTGTGGAAAAACCTCCCCGAGGAATGACAAACCACAACACAAGCCACCATTGACAGGACTTGTAACGCCTGGGAGCAGGCAGAAGGCTGTCTTCCCCATAGAGTCCTCTTTATCTTGCTTGCTTCCTTGTCTTTTGAAAGGTGACTCTTGCTTCTGTGTGACACATCCTGAGATCTTCTAGGAGATATCAGGCTGTGGGGGAGATGACGGCAAGCCCCATGTATTTCATATGCCCCTCCCCCACTTCCCAGCTTCCTTTGCCGCTCTGTCAGTGGCGCGTGGCTTGTACACCTGACAGTCTGACACCAAGGCAAGAACTCATGCACCTCTTCCTTCGCTCTCTTTGCTTGTGGTGACTGGTGGCTCTGTGCTCCTTATGCCACGCAAAGAGGATGAGAGAGTTACTGTCCGTTGTCAGCTTGACAGAATTGAGAATCACCTGGGAGGCACGCCTCTAGCCATGCCCATGGGAGATTATCTTGATTACATTAATTGATACAAAAAGACCAATCTTGATTGTGGGTAGCACAATTACCTCAGTAAGGGGTCTTGGACTATATGTAATCAAGAAAATGAGCTGAATACTAGAATGAATACATTCATTGCTCGCTTAGATATCCTGTGGCCACTTGCTTCATGCCCCTAGTGCTTTGACTCCCCCTACCCTTTGAGCCCCCCCCCCACCAGCGCTTCTAGCTCCCAAGACACCCTAGGTCTAAGACAGTAGGCAAGCCTCCGTGCCTCCAGCTCCCAAGAGACCCTAGGTCTTGATTGTCCTTATACACAACTGAAATTACTACACCATTGCGGTCTGACCTGGCGTAGCCCAGAGAATGCCGAGCATGCCAGAATTAACGGACTGTTCTCCTGGAGAGTTCTTTACTGAGATGAAGGAAGGCGCTGATCTCAGAGCCACCCAGCAGCTGATTGACACTTTCCTCCCTGCAATCATACAGCCCAGATGGCACTTCCTGTTTGGCAACTCCTCACGTGGCTCCCCCAGCCCCCAGCAGCTCTGCTTCTCCATTCTCCCCGGTCAAGTGTGCTCACCAGTAGATATTTGCCAAGAACACATCCCTGTGGCTGCCAAGGAGTATCTGTTTGGGAGGAACAATCTAGAGAATCTTTAGAGATGAAAGAGGGCCTGGGAGACAGAAGCCTTGTTTTCAAAGTGAGTGAGTGGAGGCTTGATGTCCATCAGGCTCCGGAGCAGGAGCTGGAGGAGAAGACACCTGCTCTGTGTAGAGAGGGCTTGGCCTTGCAGGGACAGAATAAACCACATGAACTTTTTACAAGTCCCTTGCAAGCCCACCACGGTGACTCAAACACATAATCCCAGCACTTGCCCGACTGAACCTGGAGGATCAAGAGTTCAAGGCCAGCCTCAGCTAAATAACAACGTCAAAACCAACCAGAGCTACATGAGATCCTGGCTCAAAACCTTACAACAAACTAAATAAAACTAAAGCAAATAAATAAATAAGATCCCTCTGTAACACGGCAATTTGTCTGGATAACTTTTTGTTACTAAGAAAATAAAGAATATAGAAAATAAGGTTGCCTGATGTAATGAGCAAATGAAAATGGCCACACTAAAAGGCACAGCCTGACGAGATCGGCATTCTCGGCTCTTGTGACAAACGGTGACGAGTGGTCACACATCAACCACAAAGGCTGTGCTAGGAAGGAGTCACCAGTCTTAAGACAGGCCAGAGCCATTGTGAGGACAGCCTCGTAGAGAAGGTGCCCAGCGCTTTATCACAGTTATCACACATGGAGCCCTCTGACGTCTGAACGAACATTCCGAGAACGTCACCCTCAAGCAGGATTATCTTAAACCAGAGGTTACGGGATGGCTCACAGCTCACCCTGGCCTGGGGAGAAGGGCTGCTGTGTACTTTATGGGTGGGTAGACGGTGTGCAGAGATTTCCCCCTTGATCACAAAGCTAGCAAAGGGCCAGTCTAAGACTTAAACCCAAATCCCCAGGCTCAGATTTTAGAAAAAGAGCCCAGAAGCCAGGTAAGGTGGGGCATGCTTAGAGGCTGAAGCAGGAGTATTATGATTTTGAGGATAGTTTGGCCTGCATAGGTAGTTCCAGGACAGTCTGGGATACATGGTGAGACTTCACTGAAAAGTGCATAAATAAATAAATAAGACCACCTGGTAGTGGTGACACACATCTTTAATCCCAGCACTAGGGAGGCTGAAATAGGTAGATCTCCATGAGTCTGAGGCCAGCCTGGTCTACCAAGTGAGTTTCAGGACAGGTTCCAAAGCTACAGAGAAACACTGTCTCAAAAACGAACAAACAAACAAATAAATAAGACCAAACTTATCCTTGGTATTAGAAGCTGGAGCACACTTTGCTCATGTACGCTTGGAGTCCTGGGGAATTTCTACTTTCTGCACATGCAACTGAGGCTGGGCTCTCTCTAAAGATACAGCAGCTATTAATATTTGGAGAGGCAGGAAGGGTAGTTTTGAAACATACTTTTTTTTTATTTTCGGTGTATGTGCCTGCACGTAAATGCACCACATGCATGCAGTACCTGGGGCAGCCAGAAGGGGGCATCAGATCTGGAACTGAAGTTACAAGTGGTCATGTGAGTGTCAGCACTCAAATCCTGGTCCTCTGCAAGAGCAGCACATGCTCTTAACTGTGAGCCATCTTCCCAACTCCAGCAAGAAGGACACTTCTGTGAGAGAGCAGAGTCCCGGGGTTTCAGTGCAGACTCCGCCCGACTCATGTGACCTCCATGAACCCTCTGGTTCCCCGTTTGGAAATGGCAAGGAAGTCTCTGACCTGGTCTGTGGAGTTCTGTGGAGGTTGGTGCCCCTTGTGACCCACTTTTGCCCACCAAGTCCTGCAACCTTCTAAAGCGTTGCTATCTAATAGGGAACAAGTGTTCGAACACACGAGCTTGAGGCAAATCCTTCAGATTCAAACTGGAAAAAAAAAAAAAACACCAACAAGAGGACAAGGTACAAGTGTTTGGAAAAATCTATGAAGACGGGTCTTGTTCCAATTAGGAATGCATTTGGCTACAAGCCATATAGCAGCGGGGCCTCCCCTAGCTTGATCCTATTTATGAACTTCTTAGCGATAATCAGGGGTGGGGTGAAGTGATTTAACATGCCCGTGGCTCCCCTCCACAGCTCTGCGCCTGGCTCATAGCTGCACAAGCTACCTATAAATCCAACACAGGTGCCATCCTGCCCAGCTTTCCACCCAAGTTCCAGGCTAGACAAAGAAGGGACAAGGGTGGGTGCTCGTGTGGGGAATGAAAACCCCCCTCAAATATTCGATGGCCACAATCAGATGCTCACCCTGTTGTACAAAGAGGCTGGACAAGTGAGTGCTTTAGACTGGACACACTAATGCCCCCAACACAGCTATGGTTTTGATGAGGTGGGAAGCAAGGCCCGGGAGGGTTTGGGGTGTCAACCACAGTCTCATACCGATACAGGGTCTGATTCTGAAGCGTTCTTCGACACTTAGCTTCTGCTGGGAGTGAAAGTTTCCTGTGCGGAAGGAAAAGATTGGGAATGAAGATGGAGACTCCCAGGCTGCGGGTTTGGAAGGCTGAGCTGCTAGAGGAAGAGCCCACTGGGTTATCTCCTCCATCCGTTCAGTTTCATTAGCCCCACTGACTGGGGCTGGGAGCCGAGTCTCAGGAGCTCATTAATAGCCGCTGGGTTTGTGTACGTCTCTACCCAAAGATGTCTAACCGCAGACTTCCTCTTGACTCCTGGCAACAGGGAGAAAACAAAACCACAGCAGTTTTCATTGCTGAAAAGGACAGAACCGACTTGTTTGTTTAATAAGCCCAGATGGAGGAGCTTCGCTTCTGAGAGGAAAAGCTACACTGCCAGGCCAAGGAGTCTTGGCTGGGCCACGAAATCCCTGGGCTCCACATTGAGATACCCTGGCTCTGCAATTTAGAGGCTCTGTGGTCAGCGGGAGGAAACCACCAACTGGGAGCTCAGTAGAGCCAGGGCCTGGAGCACTGCGTGTGACCCACAGAGCCCAGTGGAAGATAAACCCTCATGGAAGGAAACTGAGGCCTTCTCCCTCCCACCACCATGGGGCCTCTGACCACTTCCTGTTTCAAAGTCTTCACTTGTGTACTTTTTTTTCCTTTCTCTCATTTACTGGTATTTATTTTAGCGATTGATGAATTCCCATTTTGTCCTTTTCCATTAGCTTGTTTCACTGATTCTGTGATTGTATATTCAGCGCCTTTATACTAGGTTTTCTTCTTTAACGATGAAGGCTTTCCAGGCTGTGCGTTTTTTCTTGAGGTCAGCTTTTCTCAGGGTCCTTTAGATTTTGGGAGAAACATTTCCTCTTTTCATCAATTTCTCTATGGTTTTGTATATATGTGTATGTGTTTACATGTGTATGTATGAGTATAGGCGTGTGTGTGTATGTGCGTGTGTGTGTGTGAGAGAGAGACAGAGAGAGAGAGCACCTGTGTGTGTTCTGTGTGTGTGTGTGTGTTTGTGTGTGTGTTGTATAGGTCAGAAGAAGATATCTTCTTGCTCTCCACTTTGTTTTGATTTTTTTAGATTTACTTTATTATAGGTGTGTGTACCTGAGTGTTTGTATGTGCACCATGTGCATACAGGTGCCTGAAGAGGCCAGAAGAGAGTGCTGGGTCCCAGTAACTGAAGATACAGGCGGTTATGAGCCCCTCTGCGTGGGTGCTGGGAAGCAAACTCAGGTCCTTTGTGAGAGCAATAACCACAGAAGCATCTCTCCAGCCTTCCCACTCTATTTGAGGCAGGGCCTTTCACTGAACCTGAAGCTTACTGCTTCAGCTAAGCTGCTCAGCCTCAAGATCCAGGGGTCCTCCTGTATTACCTCCCGGTGCTGTCATTACAAGAGCATGCTGCTAAGCCTGGCTTTACATGGGTACTGGGGATCGAACTCAGGTCCTCTTGTTGGCACAGCAAGTGCTTTACCAACTAACTGAGCCATCTCCTCAGACCCTCTTGATGTTTTAAAATTTTTTATTTACATGTTTGTATTTGATCCATAGGTTATCTAGAAATACGTTTATTGACAGGTGCAGGTGCTGTGAGGTCAACTGTCAGGGTCAACGGCAGCTACTAGCAGAGTTTTTTCAAGTAAAGGAAAACAAAATGGCGCCCATGCTGGTTATGAGCATCAGATATCTCTGTGTTTGTAAAGGTGCCTTTTAAGTATTGGCATGAGCGGGAAGAAACTTAGAAAATATATAATTTGGTAAGAAAGTAATAGCTGGTTGGTCAGCCGGCCGCGTCGGGTGGCACAGGATGTTAATTCCAGCTACTCCAGAAGCTGAGGCTGGAGAAGCCTGAGTACAAGGCCGGCCTAGGATATAGAGCTAGCTAAAGGCTAGCCTGGGCAACCTAGTGAGATCTTGTCTCTAACTAACAGTGAAGCAAGGGGACTGGGGATGAACTTCATGGGCAGAGGGCTTGCCCAACATGCTCAAGGCCCTGGATTCAATGTGTGAGAAAGAAAAAGAAAAAAAAATGCTAGCTAGGGTTCTTCCAGCTTCTGGCACTGTTCCCATGAGACCTGTGGACTTTAAGCGTGAGACATGCTCCTCCTTCCTTGCCCCTCCCTTCTCCCTTCATGCTCTTTCCCTCCCATGTGCCTTCATTAAG
Source organism: Ondatra zibethicus (assembly GCA_004026605.1). Taxonomy (NCBI): domain Eukaryota; kingdom Metazoa; phylum Chordata; class Mammalia; order Rodentia; family Cricetidae; genus Ondatra; species Ondatra zibethicus. The sequence goes on from PVIU01002298.1 coordinate 81,616, forward strand.
CCCCTGCTGTAAGCCATATTCTGAGCCAGAGCTGGATGCCACAGTCACTGCCTGTGGGGGGAGAGACGGAAGTTACTGAATAGATGTGAAGCCCAACATGGCAGCATTGCTCTTGTAGAGAAGCACACATGTCCAGTGAACACAAAGGAAGAAGGCAGTGAACAGCGTCAGGTAGAGGAAGACACCTGGAGCAGCTGAAGGGGCGCAGATAAGAAAAAACAATCCCTTGGGAGAAAGCGACCGATGGAACCTTGTGCAGAGTCACAGACTGGGTCCCCTTTGAGGGCACCATCACTCCGTGGAGGACACTGATGAACTGTGGGGGGTCTGAGTGCCACTTCTGGATCCCACAGGAAAAATCGAGAGTTTGGGGGAACTCAGGAAAGCGAGTGATACAAACTGAATGCGATTCAAATGAACTCAAGGGAGAGTCGGCGCAAGGTCCAGCAGGTCTGGCCTTGACTGTTGAGTGGGACAGAAGATTGGGGGGGAGGTGAAGAAGACAATCCTGGCTTTTCACCCAGGCTCTGGCACTCCCTAGCCCGGTGATTTAGGGTCACTGGGAACCCCTCTGAGCCTTAGTTTTGTTGTGTCTAAAATAGGAACAAGGGACCTGAAACTCATAGAAATCTAGTCCAAGAAAGGGAGGAAGAAAGATAAAGACTGGAGGAAGAGAGAGGAGGGGTGGAGAGAAGAGAAACAGAGGAAAGCAAGAGGGGAAGACAGAAGGGAGGTAGGGAAGAGGGGAGAGGAAGGGAAGAAATAGACAGAGGAAGTGGCTGCTCCCTCCTGAGTTCTGACAGGCTGAGGAGCACTGAGCTCTGAGTAAGGAGCAATGCCCAGGAACCTCTCCTTCCTCCTTCTGCCTGGGAAGCCCTGCGGTTTGAAAGCAAGGCGAGAGATGAGGGGAAGTTGGCTGGGCTGAGAAGGAAGGGAACAGAGCTGATCCATCTGACTGACAGGAAATGTAAGAGGGGGTGGTGAGGCTGCGGAAGGGAGCTGGTGGCCTTGGAGGATGGGCTGGGGAAAGTGGACTTTGAGTCCTATGCCGCAGGAAGCCACGAGGAACTAGAAGCCAGAACAGTGGAAGAATAAGCTGCGGCAGCTGCACGGCGATGGGCGTGAGGGGAGGCAGGCTGTGGAGTCCTCCACCGCTGCCTTGAAAGGCACTTGTCTGAGCCCAGGCCCTCGAACAACAGACACCAAGGCTGGGGAACCTAGGCAGGCACTGTTCCCCAACACAGGCCTTCCAGCTCTAGGGAGGCAGAGGCCAGGGGTCATAGCCAAGCCTGCATGAGTGGCCTCTTCAGGCCTGCACATTTATAGACTTTTCCTAACTGGGGTCCCTCGGCTTCAAGGAATAGCTCTTTTGCTTATACAATGACCTTAAGCAGTCTTTCACAGAACCCAAGAGTGACAGATTGGGCCATACCTCTGTGGAATTAGGAGTAGAAATGGCAAAGTCAGGCATGTGGCTCTGTTCCCCTTCCCCTCCGCTTCTGTTCCTCTTTCCTTGTCCCTGCACTTCCGGGCTAGCTTCGGTTGTAAAGGAGAGTGTACATCTGTAGGCTCCTGCCCTCCCCTCCCCTCAGCCTGCCTGGAGGGTCCCAGAAGAGTCTGACTGGCGATATGTAGAAGCAAGAGATGGGCTGGGGGAGAGCCCCCTTTCTCTTCTCCCTGCTCCTTAGTGTTTACAGCGACATGAGGATGGTCTCTAGACAGCATGGCTCCTTAGAGGAAGAGAGGGGATGTCCTCTGAGGATATCTCTTCTGGTAAATGTGAGAATGTGGGAGTGAGCCCACCCTCAAGACAGAAGGCACAGGTTCCTTCACATACTGCTTCGAGAAGGAGAGTCACAGGTAAACTTGGGGAAAGCCCAGCGCCATGTGATTGTAGCCATGGCGGCCGAAAGGAGCCTTACAGAAGCCTCTGGAGGGGCCTGGCAGTCTGGGCCTCTGCTATGCTGGGCCCAGGTACTGATCTGTAATGGGACCACAGTTGCTTTGACAAAGTGCTTGTGAACCTGAACTTGACCTCCAGAATCCACAGAAAGAACCTCATTAGCTGGCACATAGAGACACAGAGACAGGTAGATCCCTGGGGCTGACTGGCCAGCTGGCTTAGCTTATCTTATCTGGTGAGTTCTAGGCCAGTAAGAGACCCTGTCTCAAAAACAAATAAACAAACAAACAAAAACAACAAGGTGGACATTATCTGAAGAATGGCACCCAAGGTTGACCTCTGAACTCTACACACATATACACCCAAGTGAATGTACTCACGGCTGCTCCCCTCAATAAACATGCACACACACACACACACACACGCACACGCACACGCACACACACACACACACACACACACACACACACACACACACACACGGTCTCTGGAAACTGGAAACTAATCTATAAAGAGCAGGCGGCTTTGGGCTGGAGTGAAGGACTTCTGGGGAGCCAAGGTTGCTCTTTTGCTTCTCAAGTTCCTTTACACTTCACACAGTACCTGGGTGAGGCACCCCAAATGTTTGACCACTTTCCCTTAATGGGAGGAGGCTTTCTCCTTTTCCGGCTCCTGTGCAGCCCGGAACTGGGCTTCTGGGGGGAGGGAGGCTCTTACAGACCCAGGAGGCTCTGCAATCTTTCTCACAGAGAATGCTTTCCAGAAATGGTAGAGGAAGCCATCTGGAGCTGAAGAAGATAGGAAGGCCTCATACTGGGAGTGAACATAGATTCCCACTTCTCTGCAGTGGCCACCTCCTAGGAGAGAGGCTGTGACACAGTAGCAAAGCACACAGACTCTGGGTTTGCCTATTCAGGATCTCAGGTGGATGTTTGACTTCCCTGAGCCTCAGTTTTTTCATCTGCCTAATGGAACAACAATGGAACAAGGAGAGACGGTGGTCCATAGGAAAGCAGCTGGTGCTGACAGGCTCGGCAACGCTGTTTTCATTACTGCTAGGCTCTACAAAGCCTTGACCCAGCTCTCCTAGCTTCCTGGTTTCCAGTGGGCAGCTGTGATGCCTCTGAGATGGTGACCAGTGCTTTTTGGCTCCTGCCCCCAAGATGCCCTTCTAGGATTTTGCTTACCTCTGCTCTGAATGCTCCCTGCAGGAGTCAATAAGTCAAGACCTCACCATCCCACGGGGTTTCAGCTCAGACCCCCACTCCTTTGCTACAGCTTTGCTCTGGATGCAGGAAAGAACGCTCCCACCCCCTTGGCCCCCAAGTTCCCATGAACCTGGAGGAGGAGCCTGACGCTCTCCAACAGCTTGGCCACTGGGTGACAGTCCGATCTGTCCCTCTGATTGTGGGACCTCAGTTTTTCTGTGCCTCGGTTTCCTTGTGTGTCAAGTGGAGGGAGTAACACAAAGTACTTTCTTCAATAAGGCATGGCGGCGTGTTGCTTAGGAAGGGCTCCCTAATGGTCGGCTGTTTCTGTAAATGAAAATTTCAAAACTGCATGCTAATGACTATATAAACTTCTCTCATGTGGGTAGATGGTGATTTATTTAACCATCTCCTTGTTTGGGGGCATTTTGGCTGTCTCTAGTTCTTTGCTGTTAGAAATAATGCCACAGTGGCCATCTCGTATATAAATCTTTCCATTTATGTCTGATTACTTTCTCAGAAAAGCTCCCCGAGTATTGCTTGTCTTAGAACAAAGCCCTGTCCCCCAGATTTTTCACTGATGCCCTTTGAAATGAAAGTAGAGCCTATTTTCCATCAGAGAGGGAACCATATGGAATGGGTTAGACAAGACGAGGTTTGGGAAAAAGGTAGAAATAGGTTCAAGATGGGATTAGACCTGTGTCAGGATGCCTGACGTGAAGCCAGTTACAGAGCTCCCCTCCCAGCTCCTGACTGGAGGAGAGGCAGGGGTCTTGATCCTCAGGGACCACTGATTTCTCTCTTTGAGGCAATTCCAAGGGGCTTTGATGTTCTGAGTGTGGGAGAAGCTGAATTATGTGGCTAGCACTGAACTCCTCCAACCAGGAGGGGGCGATGTCGTCTGTTTCTGTCAGCAGTGAGGCCTTGGATTTGTTGTTGAGTAGGATTGCTTTTTGTTGCCTTAAAACTTTGGCTCATGTTTTCTTTATTTCTCCTGTCTGTTTTTCTTCCCTCCCTCCCACCTTTACACTTTTCACTATCACTTAGATTGCCTTTTTTTCCCCACACCCATTCACTCAGGAGGAAGCTAACAGATGCTTTCCCTAGGCCAGACATCAAGACTGCTTTCAGACCACGCTAGATCCCAGCATGCTTGGAGACTCTGCCTCACACACATCAAACAGATTAAATACTTTTTTTTTCCTGTGAAAAATTATGACTTATTTTTATAACTTTGCTTTTGAAATTCTTTGGCTACAAGTAATTCATTTGATGTAGAGTTCGCTTTGATTTCCCAGCAATTATCAGGGGGGCTCAGGAATTCTTGCAAAGTGAGAAAATCTAACCTGCACATTGTTCTGAAATGTAATGAAAATTTTACGAATACTAAATGAAACTGTTAATGAGCTTGATAGAAGATTTTGTTTGGGAGACATTTCATTAAAAATTTTATTAATTTCCATTGTAAAGTTTCCCCTTCATGTTTTAGAGCCAAAGATTTTGTTTGAGGGGGGAGGTATTATGATTTTTATCTCAAGCCCTCTAGTGCCTAGTGGGTGGGGAGCTCTACCAAACTGAAGACTCCGCTGTTTGCACAGAGCCGCCAAGACTCCAAGGGAAGAGACAAAGTATTGTTATCATGGAACATGCCAGAGCATAGTGAAAAGACACTGGGGAGAAGGTGATTGGCATGTAGCTGGAATTCTAGCAGAGAAACTCCAGTTCTCACAGTCCTGGAAGGCTCGGCTCAGCCACTGGTCTGAATAGACCAGAAGAAGTATAATACTGAAAAGCAGAGAAAGATTTTTATTAACAGTTGGGAAGAAGAAAGTTCAGTGACCGTGAATCCTCTTCAGGACACTGGCATGGGCTTTAGGTTTAAAGAAAGAACTGGAAAGGAGGGAAAGAGGTATGCATAATTAAGCAGTGTTGGTCAAGATGCGGTCTTACAGAGTGGTCCAGTAAATAGAGGATCTGATCTGCTTTGAAGTGTGCTATTTCCATCATAGATGATTGTTTTCATCTTGTAGGCCATCTATCCTGCAAGGTCATCTATCCTGGCCATTCCTGGAATCTAAGGTGACTGCAGGTTTAGGAAAATGAGTTACCTTTGTGTTTCTAGGCTCAAAGAGGGAAGGGATAGGACAGGTAGCTGGATACTCTCTGAGTGATTAATGCACCTCTGCAGAGTTAGGAGTCTAACCCAAAATAGCACACACACACACACACACACACACACACACACACACACCCCACATTGAAAGCAGAGAATGGAGGCTTACACTCTGCTTCAAGTTACCCTGCAAGGCATTGTCTTTATTGTCAACTTGACAGAATCTGTTCACCTGGAAGAGGGAACCTCAACTGAAGAATTGCCTTGACCAGGTTGGCCTCATGCCCATGTCCGTGAGGAACTGTCTTGATTGATGATTGATGTGGGAGGACCCAGCCTACTAAGGGCAGCACCATCCCTAGGCAGGTGGTCCTGGACTATATAATGAGACTAGTATAGAATAAGCTAAAGGGTGAGCCGGAAAGGAGTGTTCCTCCATAGTTTCTGCTACAGGTTCCCACAATGGCGGATTATGAACTAGAAGTTTAAGCCAAATAAACCTTTTCTTCCCCAAGTTGCTTTTGCTCAGAGTGTTTTTGTCACAACAACAAAACCCAAACTAGATTAGAGCCCAACTGAGGGGCCTTTTTGCTTTTTCCCTGAGGTGGCTTCTACAGGCCTGTTGTGGCCAAGGCCAGCCTGAGTGAAATCGGAACTTTTTAAGAGGGTCATGCAAGCAAGGGCTTGGGAAATGGCCATGTAAGAAAAGGACCTGTCAGAAAACACAGCTGGCTGCCCACTTTGCTCAGCACAAGCTGAACTCCAGACCTTTATTCCCTATGACCTTGCTGTTGCCTGGGAGCTCCTCAGAGCGTTTACTGCAGCAGGATTGCTGTGGTTTGTGATTTTCCGCATGAGTCTGGAGGAGCAGGGAGAGTTAGGGAGGGAATGTTGTCTGTCCAGGAAAAAGGCAAAGAGGTACAGTGAGTTGCAATTCCCCCTGAAGCTGGTTTCAAGTTTGGCCTGAAAGTCCAGTCCCCACACCCTCTCCTCTCCACCCCCACTCACCCCAGCTCCAACCTTTGCTTGGAGAGCTGGGCCTTTTTCCACTTAGGAACTTCTCCAACCCTGGACTCACAGAAGTCCCTTCTGACGGCCTCTGCTCTAGACAGCCTGTCTTCTGTGCTTGGTTCCTTCAGCCAGAACACCAATGATTGCCTAATAGACTGTAGGCTGTGTGCATAATTTATTCCTGTGAGTAATTGATCACATTAGGATGAGCAAGGGCCAGCATTGGGAAGGGAAGGGAGAAGAGGCATCAATAACCAGAGGAAGGGAACTGGGCTACAATCAGCTAATTAGCTGTCTCGCTGAGGCAGCTCTTTAAACGTAATGGGCTGAAGGTTGCAACTGACAAGTTAGCCACACCTTCCCCTCCCTGCCTCCACTGTGGTCCAGCTCTGCTCCTGGTTAGAGTGAGCAAGGAGCCCAAGCCTGAATCAGAAAACTCAGCTACTAGCTTGAGTGATCTCAAGCAAATCTTCCCTTTGGGCTTTGCTTTTATCAGCTGTGAAATGGAGAGAGGGCTGCATGAGTGGGCTCCAAACATGGCTCTTATCAGAAACCCCAGACTACTCATAGACATAGATTGCAAGCTCCTAAATGACACTGCATTTGATACAGCGGAGGCCAGGTGTCTCCTGTAACTCACACTATGGCTCCAATGGCCATTATGATGGAAGGATAACCCAAAACTTTGCTCTGCTTCACACTGTTGGTGAAAGTGCTTTTCCTTAGAGCCTCATTGGGAGTCACATCACCACTCTGAGGAAACTTGTCTCCCACTCCTGCCTCGGTTGTTAACTCACTACCAAGGGGGAATTCCTTCTCCAGTAGCCTTTCCTAACCTGTGCTTACACGGGCTGGCAGCATGGTGCTTCAGACCACTGTGACATTGTGTGTGTGTGGGGGGGTTCCCCAGAGATTTAACAGTGCAGTGCCAAGGCCCCCATGCTCAAAGATTCTGCTTCAGTACATCTGGAGTAGCTTAGGGTGGTAGGTGTATAAATGCTGCCAGGTAACTGCAAGCATCAGGTAGCTTTGTAAGCCAGGGACTTGGGAGGATGGCACATCTGACCTACTTGTGCATTGTGGAGCTGGGGAGGAGCCAGTTCTCTCCATGAAGGAAGTGTGGCAGAACCTTGCTGGCCTTCACACCTTCAAGTGAGTCTAGACCATGGCCGTCAAATCTTTTGTTTGTTTGCCTATGTGTATGCAGGGGTGTGTGTGTGTGTGTGTGTGTGTGTGTGTGTGTGTGTGCGCGCGCACCTGTGTGTGGAGGTCAGAGGTTGATCCCAGGTGTTATTTCTCAAGATGTTCCCATTTTTTGGGTGTTCTTTCTTTCTTCCTTCCTTTTCCTTCCTTTCCCTTCCTTCCCTCCTTTCCCCTCCCTCCCTCCCTTCTTTCCTTTCTTTCCTTCCTTCCTTCTTTCTTTTGAATCACTTCTTAATTTATTCATTTATTTATCTTACTTATTTGCTTGTTTATTTTTGTGCATGTCATATGTCACACCATGTACTTTGTTACCCCGAGACAGGATCTTTTCTTCAACCAGACTCTCACTGTTTCAATTAGGCTGGCCGACCAGCAAGCTCTCAGCATTTACCTGTCTTCCCTGTCCCTCAATGCTGGGGTTACAGGTACTCAAGTCCCTGTTCTCTCACTTCTTCCTGGTACTTTGATTTGACTGGGCTGGTTGCATGGCCAGTGCACACCAGGAGCTCCTTCTGTTCTCATCTCCCAGCAAGCACTGGGGTTATACAGCACCACTTAAGCTTCATTATATGGGTGCTGGGGACTGAACTCAGATTCTCATGCTTGACATCAAACTCAGTACCAACTGAGCCATCGCCTCAGACTGTATCCAAGTGCTTGACATTTTGGTGTAATGACAGCTACAAATTTGTTGGGTTGCATTGTAACTACGGGAGCTCATGTGGTTGTGGGCTTCAGGTTAGACAGACCTTACTGGGGAGAGGTCAACTTTTTTTCTGCTAGAACAGGTGAAAGATCTGGGATTTTTGTTTTTTGGGTTTTTTATTTGTTTGTTTTTGTTTTTTTTACTTGTTTGTTTGTTTGTTTGTTGGAGACAGGGTCTTACTATGTATCTCTGGCTGACCTGGAACTTACTATGTAGACCAGGCTTGGCCTGGAACTCACAGAGATCCTACTTCTGCCTCTGAGCACGGGTTTTAAAGGTATGTGTGCCACCACACCCAGCAGATCTGTTTTTAAACCTTGGGGTGCCGATAGAGCACACAGGCAGGTCACAGGAGCACCTTAAACATACCCTTACCTGTAAGGTGGGATGATCATAACTAATTCTCTAGCCCAGATAGGAGAAATGAGAGTAACAATTCTGAGTTTTGGGAGGCTCACAATCTGTGCAAACTGTCCATCCCTCCTCCCAGCTTCCCTGGGGCCGCCTGAGTGGGTCTGGTGGAAGCCGACCTGGCTGAATGCTGAACCTGCTCATTCCAAGGAAAGCAGGGCTTCGAGAGAATCTATGGCTGCCAAAGGCCAGAGGGCTGAAGGTGCAGCCAGGGAGCTGAGCCTCAGCTATTGGTTGAGGTCGTAATCTCCGTGATGGGTCTATCCTGGGTGGCCAGCTGCCTTCTGCCATATCTCTTTCTGTTATCTCTAATCTCTTCTAGGCCTTGTCTGAGACTCAGTGGATCAGCAGAGTCTGTGCACTGGCTGGCAAGTGAACCTAAGGGCTAATTTGTAGCTCTTGGGGGTTGTGTCCTCTTTTACATTCATTTCCCCCTTCTCTGGCTCGATTGTTGCTGATCCCTCCTACTTGGTCCACTGGTTCCCATTATTCCCTTGTGGATGCTTCCCTTGGGGCAGCCAGAGTGACTTCTGAAGATTTAATTCAGAGGCCAGTGGGATACTGAGTGGAGGAAGGTGCTGAACACCAGGCCTGAGAACCGGAGTCTGATCCCTGGGACCTGCATAGTGAAAGGAGAGCACTAACTCTTTCACATGCATACTGTGGCATGTACACACACACACACACACACACACACACACACACACACACACACACACACACACACACACACCGCAATAAAAAAATTAAAGATACAAATCAGATCACGTCATTGCTTTTGATTAGCTTCCTAGTCTCATGGAATAAAATCCTATCTGGTGTATAAAGAATGCCCTGGGATGCCTGCTTATTCTCTGAGGATAAAATTCACATTCCTTCCTTGGTTACAAAGCCCTGCAAAGCCTGACCATCTGCTTCTCATCTTGCCCCACACTTCCTACCTGCACTTGCTTTGTGAGGTAGAAAACTGGCCCAGTATTCTCTCTGCCATCGGATGTTCTTGGTTTGCACATGGCCACACTCTGTTTCCAAGCCCTTCTGTGGACTTAAGACCATGTAACCTGAGTTCTGAGTGAAAACCTCGGATGCTGTTTCCAGGGTGATCCTCAATGTCCCAGGAGCCTTTTCTCTTTGTTCTGGGCTGTACATAAAGTGGAGACTCTAGGGGTTGGTGGGTGGTTTGTGGCGAGGAGCTCAGGGTTTGTTTTGATTTTAAGTATTTTCGCATTTACATTGTGTGCCTGCATGTGTGTAGTGCGTGTGTGTGTTTGTGTACATGTGCACGCCATGGCCCGCATGTGGGTCCCAGGGACTGAACTCAGTTCATTTCACTTGGTAGCAAGCACTTGTACCTGCTGAACCACCACATTGCCCAGAGCTTGGGATTTAGATTACTAGGTAAGAAACCAATCACCAATTATCTGGTAAGAAGCTCAATCAAATTTTACTATTTTAACTCACAGAGATTTGGGGCTGTTTGTTCTAACAGTTAGAGGAACTTGCCCTGACTGATCGTTCTCAGTTCTTTCTCTTCCACTCTTGTAGCAGCTACAGAAAATGCTTTTTCCCCTACATGCTTGTGTCTTTCCTAGCCTCCAGGCCCTCATTTCCGAGTCAGCACTCCACTAAGACTTTATATTTATTTTCTGGATGATTTTTTTTTCAGAACTGATTTTCACAACCTATGTGCTTATTTATATCTAGTGCATTGTCCTACCTTCTAGGATGTAAGCTCCCGTGGGTGCAAATCAAGTCTTTATTCCAGATCACCTGGAATCCTGTGCCAAAGTGTCCGACGAGGAACAGTCCAGTGCTATTAACTGAGGATTGAATGAATGAACAAACCTGTTATGGATGATTAGATTGAAGTTAAACATTAATTGGACACCAACTTGGTACAAGGTACTTTACATACATTTAATTCATTCTCTACACCATCCTCATTTTAATGGGGGAGGGGTAAGATTATAACCCCATGTTGACTATAAAAGACCAAGGGGCACTGTCAGCAACAGTACTGTGGCCCCGACCCCCACAGTGTCCTCCAACCGCCATCTTATTCCTAAAATGTGAGTCTTAATTTCTCCATTTTCTTTTTTGAGACAGGGTCTCAGCAGACCTTCAACTCTTTATCCTCCTGCCTCAGCCTCTAACGTGCTAGGATTACAGGTGTATGTGTCACCCATAGACCAAGTCACTTTCCCAGGATCCCAGAGCTGACTTGTGGGGCAGGGAAGGAAGGAAGAAAGCCTGCCTCACCTCTTCCTGTTCGTTCTCCTCCTCTTCTTCTTCCTGTTTAAATCCAGCATCTACCTAAGTGAGGCAGGTGATCCATCACAGACCCACACTCCCGCCCTGCACCCCCTTTGAATACTTCGGTAACAAAGTTCTTCTAAGTTGCCCTAGCTGGCCTTTGAACTCACTGTGCAGGCAAGAGGAGTTTAGACTTGAGCTCCTGTTTCCCCAATAGCTGGAATCACAGGTTTTGCCTTCAGGCCCAGGTACCTGGCCAGTACAATAGTGCTGTTCCTTCTAAAACCTATCCACCTCATTAGATATCCCAAGAGAATGTCCTGACTGTGGGATGCAGAGACATATCATTTCTCTAGGGTCCGTGCCTGGGTTTGTAATGGGAGTGTGTGTGTGTGTGTGTGTGTGTGTGTGTGTGTGTGTGTGTCCATGCATAAGGGTCAGAGGAAAGCCTCAGGTGTCATTCTTCAGGCATCTTTCTCCTTTTGTTTGAAGACAGAGTGTCTCCTTGGCCTGGAACATCACCAAGTAGGTTAGACTGGCCAGGGAAGTTGTGCATCCCATCTCACCATTGCTGAGATTACAAATTTGAACCACTGCTCCTGGCTTTTGAATATGGGTTGTGTGTGGGGATACAGATTCAGGTCCTCAAGTTTGCTTTACAGACTGCACCATCTTCACAAGCCCTATGCTCCCCATTGACACATGGCAGGGTGCTGTGTCTCCTGAACAGGCAGCTCCAGAGTTCAGTGTGAGTCTTGCTGGGCTGGCCTTTATCACAGAAGCGGGGGATGGGGAGAGTGGCTGCTGATATCTCATGGAGGGATGAGGCAATCGGTCTGTCTGCTTGCGGGCTGGTTGTGTGCTGAGGAGTCTGAGGGAACACATCTGGAGACAACGATGTCCGCTAGCGACTAGCAGTAAACTTTAACAGCTCTGTGTTCTGTGACTTGGCGGGCTGCGGGATGGCGCACAGAACTCATGAATTCTCTGGAGTGGGAGCTAATTAGGGAGCAATTTTTCAATTATGGAACACTGAACAAGCCTTTCCCGGCTCCCCCCACACCACCCCTCTCCGAAGCTCTCCATTTGTCTACTTTCCTTTATTTCTTAATCATTTGATGATTTGACAGCAATTATTTGTCATTTGAAAGAGCAAATTGTCAGGGAGCCACTGTCTCCCCCTTGGAAGAGCCCCTCACCCTGCAGCCCGGCTTCCTAGGTGGCAAGGCTTGCTTTGATAAATGTTTTTCATTCCTTCCCTTCCCCCACTCCCACTCCGGCTAGGGCTAGGGCTGGCAACAGGAAAACATTAGCCGGTGACATGGGCCTGCTGGGATGGAAACCCTTTTGCCGAGAGGCATGGTAAAGAGCAGGCTTGGGTTAAAAGGAGCCCCGCCCAGGGCTGCAGGCCCACCCACGTCACCTAGGTTGAGAGTGTAGGACATTTTGTTTAGAGAACTTTAGTCATTTCTCTGGGCTAATAAACCAGCTTGACAATCAGGAATGCAAAACAGAAATGGGGCAAAAACAGTGGGAAAAGGGGCCAAGAAAAAAGAAGCAGCCACCAGGAATGGGAAATCTTAAACGACTATGTTTAAATGTCAGGCTACTCTCAGAACCCTGTTCTCATATGTATTCGAGTTAATTAAATGGAAAAATGTCAAATTAGTTGCTTAAAATATTAATGGCAGGAGTTATCCCAGGCTTGAGAATGGGCAGGGGAGGAAGCTGACCTTCCAGGCCTTAACCTTTCTGCTTGGGAACTTCTTCAGACTCCGTAGTTCTTTATTTCACAAGGTGACCCTTGATGGGAATTGGAATGCCAGCATCTCCTCTATGACATTTTACTTCCACTTCATCCACACGGTCCCCAAAGAGGCCCAGTAGCTATCTAAGACGTTTACTCTAGTCTGGGTGATTCAGCATTGGTTTCCTTTTGGTGTGTGAGCACCCACATGTGCGTGGGGGGTGGGGTGGGGGAGTGGGTGTGCCAAAGGACAGCCTCAGATGTACTTTCTCCCTTCTCAAGTGCAGTCCACCTACTTTTTTCTTTTTTGAGAGGGAGTCTCTTATTGGCCTTCAGCTGGTCTGTTTGGCTAGTGAGGCCCAGGGAGTCCTCCAAATCCTGTTTTCCAAATGTGTATTGGGGATTCAGCTCAGGTCCCAGCGTTTGCATGGCAACTGTTTTCCTGACTGAGCTATTTCTCCAGCCTCCTCTTATGGTTTATGAAGGAAGTTCTGGTTTGAAGAGACCATTAAAATGTGAAATTGGAACGATTACTTATAAGGAGGTCTCCGTGCATGAGCCAAGAGTTACTCAGCACCCTCGGCCCCACAGCCTGTGTTATTTGAGCAGAATGCTGAAAAAACTGAGAGCCACTCAAGGATTTTAGGTCTGGTAGAATCTAACCTCGGAGCTCATAATGTGACCTCGTGGTTGCTTGCAGGGCAGGCTAAAGCCCAAGAAAACAAGAAACGTTCCCAGTGTCCCACAACTATTGATAGCTGAATCAGGCTAATTTATTTAGGCAACACTCTTCCTGCCTGCCACCCCAAAGACTTGGAACGTCCAGGGAGGACAAGACCAGAAGCACAGGGCAGTGCCATATGTCAAGTTCTGCAGAGGGAAGGGCAGTGGGGGGTGTATGCTGTGGGCACCAGCAGGCTCCACCTTTCTGAGCCTTCTTCCTCCCTGTAGCAGTGTCTGAGTCTCATTTTCTCCCCATTCTAGAAAAGACAGCAGCTGAGTTAGGAAAGACAATGTTGTTCAATGAGGAGTGGGGCTAGGGCTGGGCAAATGCTCCAACAGTAAAGCGTTCGCTGCAACCATGAGGACCTGAGTTCGGAGCCCCAGCACCACGTTTGTGGTCAAAGTGGTCAAGTTGATGCACACTTTTAATCCCAGCATTGGAGAAGCAGTGACAGGAGGATCCCTGGAGCTCACTAGCCAGCCAGCCTAGCGCAATTGGTGAGCCCCAGGTCCCAGTGAGAGACCTGGACTCAAAAACAAGGTGGGTTTCTCCTGAAGAATGACACTGGACTTGTTGGCCTAGAAAGACACTAGTCAATACGGGCTAAGTGACCAACATGGACACCCATCAGTTCAACCAGGCATAGGTGTTAGCCACTTTGCTCATTAGGTAAGTGGAAGAGCTCCCAGCAAAGCATGTGGCTGACTGACCCTGGAGAGATGGGTAATCCTGCCACAGGTAATGGAGGGATTGCCTCTTTGTCAATAGCTGCTACTACCGGCAATAGAAACATCAGATAACAGGGATGGGCCTAACTTCCAAAAGTAGTGTCCACGGGAGGAAGAAAACAGTCTGAGATGTTGTGTGGTAAAAATGTATTTCAAGAAACCCTATTATATGTAAGCTTTCTTCGGTATCCAGTGTGGTAGGCTGAATCGTGTCTCCCCCCCATCCCAATATATCCAAGGGTCTGTCCAGAACCTATGAATATTACTTTATATGGCAGAGGTGCTCTATGGACATGGTTAAATTAAGCATTATGGGATGGGGAAATCACCCTGAACTATGCAGTTGGCCCAGTGGAGTCATAAAAGGCCTTAACATCTATTACACAGAAAGGCCAGTTGTATCTGTCCCCCAGAGTGGTGTTGCCACTCTACCTCTCCATGTGGTGTTGCCTTAGTATATGGGGAGGGATGAGACAGGGGGATGCAGAGACATCTGTTTTTTTCATGCTTTGTGTGTATGTATGTTTGTGCGTGTGCGCATGTGTGTGTTCATGACACAGAAGCTGGATGGTGACCTAAGGTGTCAGTCTCAGGAAGGCTATCTGCCTTGGCTTTTGAGTCAGGGTCTCCCTCATTGGCTTAGAGCTTCTCCATTAGGCTAGGCTGGCTGGCCAGTGAGGTCCAGGAATCTGCCCGTCTCCACCTCCCTAGTGGTGGGATCGCAAGCACGTGCTACTATGCCTAGCTTTTTCACACAGGTTCTGGAGGGCAGACTCAAGTCCTTGTGCTTGGAAGGCATGTGCCTTACTGACAGAGCCATCTCCCTAGCCCTAACATTGCTGATTTTTGTGGCACTTCAGGAAGCGTCTGCATATGTTTAGAGCATGGAGGTGGAAGAGCCAAAGTGAGAAGCAGGCAAATTAGAGTGAAAAACTTCAAAAACAGAGGGAAGGGCCTTGGGGCAAGGAGAACAGGTGACCATTGGCAGTTAAGGAAGGCAAGGGAGGGGCTTTTCTCTAGAGCCTCAGGAGAATCCAGTTTTGCCCTGTCTTTGACTTGAGTCTGGAACTCGTTTGGTTTTGAACTTCTGCTTTCCAGAATGATAAGTGAATAAATGGATTAGTGTATGTTTTGTATGTCTGTCTGTCTATGTGGCCATGGGGAAGCCTTTGGTGTTGTTCTGTGTGTGTTCTTCACCTTGTTCTTTAGAGACAGGGTGTCTCATCGAGACCTAGAACTTGCCAATTCATTTAAACTGGCTGGCCATTGAGTATCTGGGATCCACTTGTCTCTACCTTCCTAGCCCTGGGATTATAAGCATGTTCGCATGCCTGGCTTTTCCTTTCCTTTTCTTTTCTTTTAAATGAGGATTCTAGGGATAGAACTTGGGTCCTCGTGGATGCCCAACTCCTGGTCAATCTCTCTAGCATGACACGTACTGTATTAAGGTCTGTGGTTGTTTGTTAAAGCAGCAATAATACCATCACTGACTGCCAAAGTAATCAGTAGGCTCCAGGCCTTCTCATTGCCAGCCCCAGCAAATGGGCTGGGACAAGCTTTCTTCCAGTTAGGAATCAGGCATCGGTCTCCTCCCGTTTCCTTTTAGGAACATGGCTACAAGGGGCCACTCTTTTCATAGCAGTGACAGAAACACAAGAGAAAACCAGCAGATCCTTGCTAGTCCGGCTGGACAGTCTACTTGAGTTGACTGTCTGATTGTCACTGGAGGTCATGAGACCAGCCTACCACTTGAAAATACATGCAGTATGGTCTGTAAGAGGCTCTGTAAGGCCAGAGAGTAAAGAGTGGAATGGGTACCCCCAAGAACAGACATGCTAAGCTGCCACGCTTTTTCTAGAGGATTGCCAATAAGCATGAATGGGTAGATCACCGTGAGAAGTCCTTTGGGGGAGTAAACCTGCCTAATTTTAACATGGAACTCCTGTGAGCCTGGAATCCTGCTATCAACCCAAAGATCTATTCTGAGCCTCACTTGTATTCAGTTTGCTTTCAAAGATCTGAGGAGAGTTGGGTAATGGAATTTATCCAGGCATTGAAGAATAGGTTCAGTCTAGCAGACAGGGGTGAGAGTACCGTTTGGTTTCAACCCTAGGACAAATGGCTGAGGTGCCTAGTTAACATATCAGGGTGGACCTGACCTCTAGATTCTCCCTGTATCCCTCAGTCCCTGCTGCCATAGGACCCTCCTGGCTGGCATACTCTGTTCCTATCCTAAACGCTCCAGTCCAGGGGGCTGGACTGCCCTTCCCTATATAATCCAACCATTTTGGTTACCTGCTCTCTTTGTATTTTTGGGCCTCTTGTCTGTTGCCCCTGGTTCCCCTCTCTTCTCTATCCCTTCCCCTTCCTGTGTACCCACATGGCCTAGTACAGTCCAGACATGTCTACTCTGGACTCTCCAGATGTCTAGGTTCCTGCCTCTGACTAGGCTCTCCCACTATTTACAGTAAACATTCTCCTCCTCCATACCTAGGAGTAATTCTGTTACCTTTCCTTTTTATTTCTTTGTTTCATGCAGACACCTGTGATAATTAATCTTAGTTGCCAGCTTGGTGAGATCTAGAATCTATCACCTTGGAGATGGGCCTCTGGGCATAGCTGTGGGGGATTGTCTTGGTTGGAGAGATTGTCCACTGTGGGTGGTGTCATCCCCTAGGCTGGAGTCCTGGGTGTACGAATGGAGAACAAGAGCTGAGAAGCAGTCTCTGCTTCCTGATTGTAGATGCCATGTGACCAGCTGCTCTAAGCACTTACTGCCTTGACTTACCCACTGTGACATATTTTACCCTCCGGTACTCAAAGCCAAAATAACCTGTATTAGTCAGGTTCTCTACAGAATCAGAAATAAAAGAATGGATTATAAATTAATGTGTGTGTGTGTGTGTGTGTGTGTATGCTTACTATAGTGGCTTGCAGGCTGTGGTCCAACTATTCCAATAGTGACTTTTTCCTGATGGAAAGTCTAGGAATGCAATAGTTGTTTGGTGCATGAGGCTGGATGTCTCAGCTGGTCTTCAGCACACACCGGAATCTCCAAAAAGCAGGTTCTAATGCCAGTGAGTGCAAGGCCAAGTGGGCAAAGAACAAGAGGTTCCTTCTCCCATGTCCCTTATACAGGCTGCTACCAGGAGGTGTGGCCCACATTTAAGGTAGGTCTTCCCACTTCAAATGACCCGATCAAGGAAAATCCCTTGCAGGTGTGCCCAGCAGCCTGGGTCTTAGTTAATTCTAGCTGTAGTCAAGTCGATGACCAAGAACCGTCATCGCATGGCCCTTTCTGCCTCAAGTTGCTTTTGCCTGGGTATTTTATCAGAGCAACAGCAACCAAAACAAGCAACAGTCATCAAGACAAGGTTCCCCCAAAGCAGAGAGCAACCAGAATGTTCCCACCTGGGTGTGGAGACTTCTCTCGGGAGTAGCTCGCCCAGTAGTCTCAGAGTGGGAAGAAGCCTGTCTGAGTAATCATGGCAGTTTCTCTGGCCAAAGGGTCTTTTCAGAATCCCTCTGTTGCAGAAGGCAGACTCTCCGGGCATCCCAAAATGGCACACCTCCTGCTGGACTACTGCATCTGGGGGAGCCAAGCAGAGAAGGGAGCCAGGGATACAGCTCAGTTGAAAGAGTCCGTGCATGAATCCTTGCTTTGATTCCCAGCACCGCATAAACCATACATAGTGATATGCGCCTGCGATCCTAGCCCTGGGGAGGTAGAGGGTTAGACGTTCAAGGTCTTCTTCGACTACTACATGGATAGTTTGAAGCTAGTCTGGTCCACTTCAGGCCCTGTCTTGGTTGGTGGGGGCTGAGGGAAGGAGGGGAGAGAGGGAAAAAGGAAGAAAGGATGCAAGCAAGGAAGGAAGAAAAAGAGCACATGAGCAAGTCATAAACAGATTTCCTGCCCAAGCTTAATTCCTCCCAGTCCACTAGTAGAGTCTCTCCTGGAATGGAGATGCGGACATCTTCCGTCTTCCCAAGGGCCCAGGAAAAATCAAATAAACCAGTCTTTCAACCCACACTGGGACAGGTGGACAGACCTGCTGGGAGTGGCATCTTACATGGAACCCAGGGCAGCCTCAGAAGCAAGGAAATGGTGCTCAGGACTCATGCAGAGGCCTGGGGCGGGGGGACAATGTGAAACCTAGATGTCCCTGCACCACCTACCTCCCCAGGTAATGAGGCACCACCGTGTGGGCAGGGCTGGCCACTCTGGGGGAATGGTGACTTATTTGACACACCTAATTAGCCTATTTCCATGTAACACATTTTAATGGAGGCCATTACAGCCTAATAAAAGGCAACAGCCTTGCCATAAATCCCATGACCAACAGGAGGGAAAGCCAGGCGACTGGGAACCTGACCTAGATCGAGCTGCCCCATGGGACACAGGACTGAGGAGCAAATGTCTGCCAACTCACACTCTGTATCTTTAAAGGGCACAGACCACATGCCAAGCTTTCTCTCCTTCAGGCTCCCAGGACTCAGGCTAAAGGAGCCAGTGAGTGGTAGGGCAGGACCCAAGACCAGAGATGACCCAGTGCAGCCGTGGTCATGGTAGATGAGAACAAGACAAAAGAAGCTGGAGTGAGAGATGGCTTCTAGGAGGAACTGGGTTGGACTGGGTCTTGAAGGATCAGCAGGAGTCTTCTGCATGGGTAAAGGAGTGGGTGAGAGGAACACAAAAGAAAGGAGACAAGAAGAGGTGAACTGAAAGACAAGAAGGGGCCTGGTGAGTCCAAGAATCCTGAGCCTGAGGAAATGGGGCATGGGAAGGGAGTGGGGTGTGTGGCCAGGAGGAGTGTGTTAGGGTAGGGAAGAGCAAGTCTACAAACAGGAGTTTGGTTCTTTTGAAGCACAGAGAGGAAGTTGGAATGAAAAGGCAACTGAATTATGTCTATGAATCGTAGCTCAAAAAAAAAAAGTAAAGAAATAACAATAAAAAGAAAAGATCTCTTTAGATGGCATGCACGGACTGGGCTGGTCCGTGGGCCAATGTCTCTGTCGGCATGCATTGTGTGAAACAAAGATTTGCTGTTGTCACTCACCTGCCTGGAACCTTTGCACACTTCTCATATCTACAGGACACAGGGCCAACTCCTATGCTGCTCTTTAGCATCTCCCGTACTGAGTCTCTGGCTTGTCTCTCTGAAATCCGGTCCCTCTGTCGCTCTCCCTGGAGCTATGAACAGTCACGAGCTCAGTTCCCTTTTGTTTGGCTTCTTCTCTGCCTTCACCTTCTCATATTCCTGCTCACATGTCAGGCATCCTCTTCCTTTCTGGAACCTTCCTGGAACTCCCTGGAAGGACTGATAGCACTATCTTGGAGTTTGAAACCATCTGTGTTTAAACTCATGTGTAGACACATGTCCTTTCTTGAGGCCCTGAGCTCTACTGTGTCAATGGAAAATGAGACAGTACCATCTCCTCGTGGCTCAACACAGGTGCCTGGTGCATAGGCCGAGGCCTGTGCTTTCTGAACAGTACTGAAGCCTGAGAAGTGGCCAACTAAGCCAGCTGAAAGACGTTCAGCAGTACCCCATAGCTGGAGGGGCTCTGAGATCTTGCTTAAGGCAAGCACCTCATTTCCTGTAAAAAAAAAAAGCTGGGGCCCAGAGAGAGGAAATGACTTCCTTGTCTTTATCCAGCTGCAGGGAGGAGGCCTTTCTGGGATGGCGTGTGTCCCGCCTCACTTAGGAACCTGTTATTCGCTTCCCTCTCCTGCACTCCATCCAACAGGGAACCTCTAAAATGCCAATCTCTAAGGGACAAGCAGTACACACTGCTCACTGCTCCTTCTCAGGGTATTCTATGTTCCTGAGAAGGGGCCAGCCGCCCCAAAAGGAGCTCCGAGAGCCACCAGAACCTGTGGGCACTGCTCCTGCGGGATCAGAGAGTGACCCGGGATCCCATGCTGCTGGAACAGGAGGCTGTGCTGTATAGTGTTTGCATTCCCCAGATGTGATGTACTTACTATAGGGGCTGCACCTGCTGCTTTTCATGTGCCTGGGGAAGCCCAGGAGGACTGGGGTTTGTTTCTGTTTCAGAGAGAGGGGTGGGGGTTGGGGGGAGATACAAGGGCAGTATTTCTGAGCCAGTTGCAAGATCTCTTTCCCTTGTGACTGCTAAATAACCAAAGGAGTATCTGGGCATTCCCTGAATTTCCAGCCTCCATCCCTGCAACCAGTGACTGAGCCCTACTTTGCCAGGCACTCAAACCTTTAAAACCTTGTGACCCGGAAGAGGAGTTACTCTTGGGCAAAGGAAGCCTGGCCTGAAATAGTACACAACATGCCAAGGCCCCTCGTTTACAGGTGGTGGAGCCTCAACCCAGACCCTCTGACCACAGTAGACCCGTGTGCCCCAGTTCTGGAGGGAGAGGCGTCCTCCATGCTGGACTTCGACAGTGACTTAACAACGCAACTGTAGTTGCATAATGCTGTTTGCCCCCAGTCATATGGGTAACTTCGCTGAAAATGACCACCTCCAAACTACTTTCTAGGCCCCGTTCTGTGACTTCTTAGGCTGGAGGTGACTGGCACCCGTGACTCTCGAGTACCAGTGGAAGACACGGAGGTCCTGGGAGGCAGTGCCACAAAGCTGATGTTAGCCGGCTGATAAATGACTAGGGGCAGGACACACTTGATTCTGGTCTTTTCTCCCCAACTCAAGTTTTTTTTTTCTTTTTTTCTGAGTTACTTCCTGCCACAAGCTTTCTTTCTCCCTAGAAACCTATCAAGTGGAGACTCCTCCCTCTGCCTTGGAAATGTCTCTGATGTGGAAAGGGCGCTTCCTCATCTCAGGTTGTGAGGTTAACTTCTTGTTTCCAGGATACAGAGAGCTCACTGGACCCGGAACTTGGAAACATGGATTCTGTTCATGACTGCTGTGATGTCAATTTTGGTGTTTCCAGTCCTTGCACGGGGTGTTCCTGGCAAGATCTCCACCCCTCCCCACTAGGCCCTCCCACCTATCAGATGGGATCGAAGGCAGGAAATGACTGGTTCCTGCTCCTAAGCCCTCACACACATCAAGATTGTAGCTGAGACTGGGAAGTGCCAGAAAGTGGCTTCAGGTTAGGTCATTAGCTTCCTGATGTCTGCAGTGAGAGAATGACAGTCTGGGACCATTGCACAGCAGGCAGGCAGGGCCAACTCATCATAATAGCATCATAAGTTCCCCCAACGGGTTGGGAACTCAGATGGAAGGGGCCTTAGTGGCATCAGCACCTATAACTAAGAGCCTTGGGGGAGTCTTTTAGGTGCCTTCCCTGAGAGAGAATGGGTGAACAGGGGGAAGAGGGAATGAGTGACCATCAGTGGCTGAGAGAGGCTTCTGTGCGAAGAGGTCTACTGGCCATCAACCAAAGAGTTTTGTGGTGTGTTCACTGAAGTGGAGGCCAGGGCCCCTGCTATTAATGTTGTTGTTGTTATTTGTGTATGCCCATGCTACAATGTGTGTGGAGGTCAAAGACAACTTTGTGGGGTTGGTTTTCTCCTTCTGCTTTACATGGGTTCCAGGGACAGAAGTTAGAGCATCAGGCTTATGTCAGGGTAAACTATGTTTACCAACTGAGCCGTTTCCCCAGCCCAAGCCTGAACCTCTTACTATGTGCTTTACCCTGGTGGATAGAGTGTCTGGCTTGATGAAAGGTCCCCACAGGTAGACATTGTATAGAACCTCAGGTCTAGGAAATGGGTGCAGATTATTCCAGAAGCACAGATGAAAACACTAGAAATTTTCAGTTCTAAGCAGTTACCTTGTTTTGTTTTGTTTTGTTCAAGGACTATGGCCTACAGACTTCTGTGCTCTTGGAACTTTGGAGAATGGCATCCAGGGGGCCTATTTCATGAGGTGAACCAATCTGTAACTTCACCCTGGCCCTGCCTCTCCTTAGCTGTGTCCATGGAGGTATGGCCTGTCGTCTGAATGGGTTTCTGCACTTGTGTTCTGGAAGCAGCAACTCCGCCTCCTTGAGGTTTTATGCATTTGCCAAGAGCAGATATATGATGTTCTTGACCTGAAGCTGAGGGAGGAAGTGGTTTGAATCCCACATCTTGATTTACTGGGTGGGGTAGTCACCCTTCACCATGGCTTTTTCTGCTTGGGGCCAGCCCAGACTGGATGTGGTTTTCTCTCTCTCTCTCTCTCTCTCTCTCTCTCTCTCTCTCTCTCTCTCTCTGTGTGTGTGTGTATGTGTGTGTGTGTGTATGTGTGTGTATGCACATGCGCACATGTGCATGTGTGTGTGAGAGAGAGAGATGAGGAGAGAGAGGAAGATAGAAGAAAGATAGATGATAGATAGATAGATAGATAGATAGATAGATAGATAGATAGATAGATAGAATGAACATGTTTTAGCTACCTTCCTTTTTTGCCCCTGAAAGTCTATTCATGTTGAGGGGCCCAGGACTCCCTGAAACCTGCTCATCATGCTCAAATGTCCCGGAGTCAGGGAGGAATAGGTATGCTTGGGAAGATTCCAGTGCATACAGAGGAAAGAGAGCATTTCTGACGTAGGTGAGAGTGGAGTAGGGATGTCTTGCCTGAATGTCACAGAAAATAAAATAACATGAAGTAATTAAACTCCATTTTATCTCCATTGGGTCTTAAATCACCTCATATGTTACCTCAGTTTTACAATGTGACATAGGCCCACGCCTGACTGAGCAGCAAATTAGCTGGTTATTTTCTTTAACTGCCTCATGGTTTCCTCAGAGAGACCCTTTGCTTCTAGCCTGGCTGTCCCTCAGAAGGGTTTACAAGTCCCTGAGAGCCCTTGTGCTTCAGGAAGAGAGCCTCTCCATCAACCCACCTTTTCCAGGAAGTTCCATGTTGCTGGGCCTCAGTTTCCCAATCTGTCAGGGAACCAATCCTTCTTCATAGGGTTGGTTTAGTGATCTAGGGGGTGCTGGGGTGGAAGAACTTTGTGGAAGCTTGCCCAGCCTGTTCTGGATGATATGGCTTGTGTGACCTCCACAGCCACAGGATACAGGGTACCATTTCTACAAGTGTTGTGTTAGGCTTGGTGACCCAGAGATGAGCAGCATGTGACCAACTCTTTCTGAGACCCCACAGTCTGTCCTTGTACTGGAGCGGAGTTCATGTGACTCCTATGCCCTCTTGGGTTTTAGGGCAATTTGCTTCCCTGGGATGTTTTGGTAGTGAATTCTTACTATGCTTACCTAATCCTCACCCTTTCCCTGCAGGGATGAGATGGGCAGGAGTGAGGGGCTTGACTTAGGCCAGCCAGGTTCAGAGGGTATTTCCAAGATCACATGGCAAGATGGCAGTCTTGGGGAGACCTGGGCTCCTGCCTGTCTGGTTGTTGTAAAGTCACCCCAAGATTTAACTGTGTTTATTTTTAGACATAGGACATATAGTATAATGGCTTCATATCACATACATGCGGTTTATTAAAGGGGAAAATCGAGGACTCTTTGTTGTTTTGGTCACATGATTTGCAATGTGATGGGAAGGTTTTCCTGCTGTGCAGAATTCTCAATTGTGTTTCTTCACTGTGAATGTCAAATGACCCAAGGACATCTCCGAAGCAGGATTAGAGAGAAAGCTCAGCACAGCAAAATCTAGAGAAAAGTCATGTGAAAATTCTCTGGGTGCTGAGACAACGAGGGCTGGTCACTATCCCAAGAGGGACAACATGCAACTAGAGATGGGTCCCCTTAATGTCACTTCATATAAGGTACCAACTTGTTAACTTGCGATAGGTGGACAGGAGGGAGTAGACCGCCATCCAGGTGTGCACCACAGTCACGCACAGGTGTAAGTCAGAGGTGCACAGAGATGCCATGTGTGCACAGGTCTGTGACGTGGTCACATGTACAGAGACAGCACACAGCTATGTAGAGCTCATTGGTCTCCCAGCAATGACTTTTGAAATAGAGATGAAGGATGCGTATAGATGTGTGCTCTGCAGAGACCTGGAACCTCACACTCTCTGTCTCAGGTCTGAGTGTCAGGGCAGCACCTTTGGGGAAGGCCATACAGTAAGCCTGGAGGTGCCAGCTCCTGGAGACTGGCACATCAGTCACAGTTCTTACAGGACTGGGCAGGACCAACTTGTTTAGCTTGGTCTGGGCCACTTCAGCTTTTACCAAGGCCACACATGGTGGTACTGGACCATGGTTCTCCCCAGTGTGATCCAGTTCCTCCGTGGAAGATACCAGCTGGAGATCCAGGGTGCCGTCCAAGGGCTACAGAGAAGTCTTGCTTGGGCAGAATCATTTTCAATAGTTTCATCACTGCTAGTATGGAAATACAAGGCATTTCATATCTAAACAACCAAACCCCCAGACCTACAAACTGGGCCTGCACTGAGAACGCGGGGAATCTGGCTTCACTGGTCAGGCTCATACATGGCCCTAGTCACTCAGATGAGAGGATGGCAGAGTGGCGGCCACTCTCTCATCCAGCTCTTGTGTGCTAGGCCCCACCTAGCCAGCCTCAGTCAAATTCCAAGCTCGTCGGGTCCTGGGGAGAAATCCAGGCCCACCTCTGCCTTGTCTGATAGATAAGGAAGTGGAAGTCCAGGGGAAGGGTTACAAAAACTGACGCTCAGAGAACACTTCCCCTTCTTTTAGAGAGCTCCAGTATGCAAAACATCTGGACTTGCCAGCCATCCTATCGAGTTTCACTCTACTCCCAATACACAATGGATACTAGAGCTAACCCTCACCCCGTGATGCACCTCACCCCTACCATACAGTGCGCCTTACACCCCTACTCTCAATATATAGTGCATTCCATCCCCACGACACAATGCATGCCTCCCCATCCCACCTCACGATGCACCTTACACCTCCTTCACCTTCATCCCTGCCCCCAGGCATCTTCCCAAATTAAAGATTCCAAACAGGCCTGGGATTAGTATACATTCAGCCCCTGGAGCATTGCCATTCCAAGCTCTCCCCTCCAACAACCCAGATCTTGAAGTCAGAGCCAGTGCACCCTGACAGCCCTGCTGTCAAGACAGACTTCCTCTGTTCTCCTATTGCGTGTTCCCTCCCACTGTTGCCTGTTCTGACTGCCTCGAGTCCATATTCACTAGCCACCACTCGCGGTTCACTCATAATGATCCCTTGGATCTTGGAAGGGAGCCTGAGGAGCCCTGCGTATGTATAGATCTCATTTTCACACAACAGGCTGCCTAGCAGATGGGGACCCAGACCAGCCTCCAACATTTAGCTGAGTGTAAAGATGTGGGAAACTAGAGGACTTTTGAAGCAGTCCCTTACTGATACCAGCGTTCAACCTTGGAGAATTTTCATGGAGGAAAAGAGAAAAAAAAAAAAAAAACCTAAAAAAACAAACTCCACAACAGCAACACATACATATACACAAACCCAACAAAACCACAGCTTTCCTTGCTCCCCCAAGCCAGATGGCAGATGGTATGGAACCAGTAAAACACAGACTCAAGCGTTTGTTTATTTAGCATCGAGTGTAATATGGCTTTGTAGTCCTTTTCAAGGAAACACCAACCTTCCAATGAAGGAAATGATGAACTGCAGTCGCACCTATGGACAACCTTTGGAGGCATGGGTCTGAGGGTTCCAGAACCAGGGAAGATGTGACAGGCTGAGTCCTCCGGCCTACATACCTCTAGCCGGGAAACTGGAGGTCTTGGTTGTGAGCAGTAACTGGTGACCCATATCTGCTGCGTGTCTTTTGTAGATGTTTTGCCCTAAAGGCAGCCAGGCACAGGAAGAATGTGCCTGCGTCATTGCTGAAACATCTGTGGAAAACGCAGCTCTGGGCTGCTGATGCCAAAGAAGGGCTCGCACGCTTGAGAAAAGGCTCTCTGTTCTGTTGTTTGGGCCTTCGGGTCCTGGAGAAGGAGACCTTTGTGCTTCAACATAGGTCTCTTTTCACCCTGTCTTCCAGGAGACCCAGAGCTAATATTACAGGCTAAGATCAAATAACTCTAAATGAGTTAAGTGCCAGAAACCCAATCCAAACGATTTTAAGTAAAAAGGTAACTTATTAGGTCAAATAAATACAGATGGCTTCAGAGCTGGCTGGAATCATGGTTAACATGGTTAGCCTCTCCTTTCTAGACCTTAAACATTCTCTCTCTCTCTCTCTCTCTCTCTCTCTCTCTCTCTCTCTCTCTCTCTCTCTCTCTCTCTCTCTCTCTCTCCCCACAAGCCAGCCACTGCAGTCCCAAACTTCTCAAACTCAACCCTAACACTCCCAGAGGCCCGCCTGGGAACATTTGACTGCTCCTCCTTTGCACGTACTTCATCTGTGAGTCAATTAGAGTAGCTGGGGACTCGGGATTCTGACTGGCAGGCAGTCTTCAATGGGGTGACCCAGCGGATGAGGGCTCCACTCTACCTGAAGCATGTGCACCCTAGGGCATGCGAATATGATGGAAGTATGCAAATGAGGAACCCTAGGATAGCTTTCTATCCCTGTCCCTTACCCCTAACTCATATCTCTCTTTCATCATAAGTGATCCTAAAAGTTATTAAACACCGGAGTAGTCTATTCTAGATGAATGGACAAGGAAGGGAGTGGCTGAAGAGTTTGGAGAATACAGAGTTTGGAGTGGTTTCTTGGTGGATGGTCCCCTCATAGGCTGGGAATCCTGGAACTCACCCATTCCCAGGACTGGTGTTATAGACAGCACTGTGGTGCAAGGTCACCTTGACCACCACCTGGTGACCGCATCTCTGATGGCTGGAACTCAGAAATCTGACATCAGGCAAGGGCTCTTCCTGTCCCATATCTGAGTGTGGCCTCTCCTTCTCAATCTTTCCTAGGACGGTTCTGCTTCCACTGGACAGCCCAGAGTTGCAAACTGACCAGCTCATCAGAGTGGAACAGTCTTCCAGATCAAAAAGGAAATTTTCATCTTTTTGAGGCAGGGTTTCGTATAGCCAAAACTGGACTCAACCCTGATTTGTAGCCAGGATGACCTTGAACTCCTGACCCACCCACCTTACCTCCCAAGGGCTGGGATTATTGCTCGTACAGTCACCCCCCATTAAAGCACTAGCACCGAGCTCGCTGCTTTCCCCTCGCTGTGCAAGCCTGGGTCTGACTGAGCCACATCCCCACTTCCGGACAAAACATCTTTAAGAATGTTTTGTCTATAGGTTTGTTCATTGTTGGGCAACAAGTTACTAATAAGAGAGCAACTTTAGACAATATAAGCATTTATCCTTCCCTATTATCCTGATGTTCAGAGATCAGGTAGCTCAATGGAGTCTTCCCAGCAGGTCCCAGGAGGCTGCAATCCAGCCTTAGGCAGAAGACAAGCTCACTGGGAGGCTGAGCTGAGGAGAGAAGAGGCTTCGTTTGCAGCCCTGATAGGCAGTGTGTATGACTCATTCCTTTGTGACTGCATAAGAGAGTCTTGGCTTTATGCTTTGGGTGGGCCGGGGACCATCCCTTGGGCTCCAAAGTCTCCCTCCACAGCTCTTTGCCACATGGGCCCCCAGCACAGGACAGCTTGTTTAAAAGCCAGCACAGAGAATCTCCTTCCAGACTCCATATGACATTTATAAAGCACCGGAGCTGTGAGACTGACATCTTCCTTCCCTTGCTATATGTACCACAATGAGACCATGAGGGGTGCCCCATGTCCTTTATTGGAGCATAACAGTTAGACACAGTCATGATTCTATGAGGGGTAAGGAATGTTAGGTAGTAACAATTAATAGATATGGTTGTTGTTGGAACTCATTTTACAATCTCCCACACTTTGGTGCACTATCTTGTTCCTATATCCACATAATAGACAGTACCTTCTCTGTGTCAGGCACCATGTGGGCCTCCACACCCTGGCAGTGCAGAAAGAGAGCAAGGGGTGGGCAGGGCCCCCAGTGATGTAAGTGCTTGAAGGCTGTGTTTGGAGGTCCAGGGGTCACACACAGCTTTGAGACCTTCTTTGACCTTGGAGGGGACCCGTAGGAGACAGGAGGACAGAGAAGGTGGTGGGGAAGACAGTGATGTGGAGACAGAAGAGAAATATTCATTTGGGGAGAGCCTCTGCCACCTGGTGTGACTGGCACATGAGCCCTTAGGTGATGGGGGACAGGACGTCAAGGACTTCAAAGCCAGCTTTGGAGATCTGCCAGGAAGCCCCAGGCGGGGACTGGAGTGACAGTGGATGAGCTTGGGTTCCAGGGATCCTGAGCCCAGCAGAGGCCATAGGATGAGAAAAGCTTCGGGTATCTTCTGGGTTCAGAGTTTTCACCCCACTGCCCCTCCAAAAAAAGCCCCAGGGAAGGCAGACCTTTCTCAAGCGGTTTCAGCCAGCTGGACTGTCAGAGTGGTAAGTCCTGCAGTGTGGCAGCTGCATAGAAGAAGAAAGTCCCCACAAATCCCTCTCCACTGCCCTGACCTTGCTGCAGAGCTCGGAGTGCAAAGTCTGTCATCTGTTGATCTGGAGAACTTGACAAAAGGGCCTTTGATCCGGGCTTGTTTTTCCCTCTGCTTAAGTTTTCCGATGACACATAATAACCATCTCAGCCCCAGGCCTGCAAGAGTGGCCTCGCTCTCTGCTTGTTCCCATCCTTTGCCTCCCTTCCCTGTGGTCTTCTCCTCACACCAATATTAATTGGCCTGTAAGTGGTTAAATGTGTCCCCTTACATGTTAGTTTGGCTCTGTTTTTCAGAGCTTCACAGCTATTTGGGTTCACAGAAGTAACACTTAGGGGCCTGCACTGCAGGTCCAGCCTCCTCGAGTTTTCCTCGCTCCTCCAGGTCTGCCCACCGTTGTCCTACCTCATCTTGCTTCTCTGAGTTAATGGTCACCTTAACTTTTGCAATTTATCTCACACAACCATGGAGATTCATGGCTATCAGAGGCCTTTAGCTAGGCCTATACTGCAGCCTACTTAAAGACCAACGGTGGGAATGTTTTATGGTAATAAACCAGGGCCAGTAAGATGGCTCAGCAGGTAAAAGTGCCCTGCTGGGCAAGCCTGGCTCCCACCTGCGCTCCTCCCTGGGAACCCGCAGTAGAATGAGAAAACACTCCTGAGCTTGGGCCTTGAGCAGCACTTCTGGCTCCCAAATAGCTGAGAGGTTCAAAAAACAGAGGTCAAAGGACCTGTAAAAGAATGCAGCTTAGAAGCTGTCGGCTGACCTCCACGTGTGCACTGGGAGACATCCACCTAGGCTCACATACAGACACACAGCAATAATAAGGACAGTAATATCTGTGGATGGTCTATTCTGTACAGGCCTTGAACGTGTTCCCCTATTTCTCTCTTAAAGCAGCTTTCTGAGTGAAATCACTTGCTGTCATATAGATGGGGAAACTGAGGCTCCTGGAGGCTAAGCAGGGATGTCTCTAGGGTCAGTGTGCCTATAACTATATCGTTCTTGAAGCCCTAGCAGCTGGGCAATCTTGGGCAAAGTGTTTGCCCTCTCTGGGAATCAGGTTTCTGGTCAGCTATGAGGTTAGTGTGAATACTTTCTTCAAAGAGTTGCTGTGGGGATTCAAGTATTTGTTGTTTTAGAACACTTTGGACAGTGCACACAGAGTTCAACTATGCCTCGACTTCATAACAAGCTCCAGGCTGGCCTGGGCTACATGAGACCCCGTCTAAAACAAATATTGGGGGAACCGGGGAATGTAGATCAGTTGGTAGGGTGCTTGCCTACCACATACAGAGTCCTGAGTTCAGTCCCCAACACCTTCCTAGACCGGATGTGATGGTGCACAATTGTCACCTCAATAGGGTCAGAAGTTCAAGATCCTCTTTAGATTGGTAGTGAGTTTGAAGATAGCCTGAGCAGTGTGAGACACTATTATTAATGCACACACACATGCATACACACATGTGCATGCGTGCATGCACAAAACACACACACACACCAATGCAAGAAATGCTCAGAGAATGAAAAAAATAACAGATAGACAACAGGAAAGGTTTTTTAAAAATGGATCAAACATCCAGGGCACTTAACATCCAAATACCAAGTTCCAGAAAGAAAACAGTAGAGAGAGCTAGTGTGAGGTGGGACCCGTGCGATACTCATGGAAATGCCATGACAAGGAAGTTCCCAGGACTGAAATCAGTTTTAACTAGTCTCAATTCGCCGCACACTCAACTCAGTAAAGGGCAGAAGGCCCACGTCAAGGCAGATTGTGAAATTTCAAAGACAAGGAGAAGATACTGAAAGCTTCCAGGAAAAAAAAAGTGGGGGGAGCAAATAATTGCAACAAAGCCATATATAACAGGTCAGAGAAACCAGGTGCTGGCTCCTGCCTGGGAAGGCAACACCTTGGAGGTCGAAGCAGGAGGGTCAGGAGTTCAGGGTTCTCTTTGGCTACAGAGGGAGTGTGAGGCCAGCAAGAACCTAAAGGCCAGTGGAGGTACTGAGGAAAGGAAGGAAAATAGAACCCAGGGTGGCACTCAGTTCTCAACAACAGCTCTGCAAGCTGGTTTTGACTGGATTTCTATACCCAGCCAAACTACTACTCAAGGGTGGACTTCCTCACAGCAACCTTGAAAACAAGAGGCAAAGAAGTAATGCCTACAAAATTCTGAAGAAAAAATAGTTTTCTATAGAGTTTATACTCAGGAAAATATCAATCCAGGGAGCTGTTGAAGATACTTTTAAAATTCACACCCTCCCAAAGTCACCTTCCACTGTCTTCATCTCCAGAGTCACCAAGAAAGAGGCATCCACAAAGCAGATAATCCAGTGGAGGGCAAACTGAAAGAACCTGAGGCCACGTGGACAGAGGTCTGGACTGCAGCCAAGCAGGGACAAGGAGCCTTGTCTTCGTGCTAGCACTGCTTGCCTTAGGGAGGATGGCTCTTCGGACCCCCTGACAGCTGCCTGCCTTTTGCTCCTGTCCCATCTGTCTTCCTCAGCTGCCATAACTAGACCAGCTGTCGCCTCCCTCTCCTCCTCTCCATGCTCTTCCTCCTCCCTCCACAGGAACATCTCCATGTTCCCCAGGAACTGAGAAAGACTGGCACAGTGTCACCTACGGTCTTGGTTTGAATACCCCACCCAAGATGCTCCGTCTTTCAAACAGGCTAATGGATGCACCTCTATCACAGGGCCACGGTGAGGACAGAGTGAGCTGATACTTTCTGAGCCTTTAATTTGGCATCTGGTAAGCTGTCATGTGATACTGGCATTTGTTAAATGAACCACATTACACGGCGAAGGGAAGGTGAACTTGGCAGTAAGTTAGAAATCCATCACTCTCCAATCCAGCCTCAGCTGTCACAAGCCCATCAGCTCCCAACAGCCACACACAGCTGGACCCTCACTCATGTGCTTTTCTAGTGGCCCTTTGACCTTGTGATGGCAACGAGAGTCTGGCCACAGAGGTCCCTACAGTACACTCTAACGACCTCTTACTACCACCAGGGCCCTCTGTTCTGTCCTCGTCACACAGACCCTGCTCCCCCTTTCCAAAGACCTTTTCCAGTGAGCCCCTCACCGAAGGACCTTCCTTCTGCTTCAGGGCCTTCCCCTGCTGCCCCTAGCTCCCAGACTACACTCCCTAGATGTCCATCCTGTTTTTACGTGCCTCCTGTTCACCCCTTGGGTGTCAGCTGGGACATCACTCCTGCAAAGAAGACTTCCTGTCCCTAAACGGAAATAAGAGCTCCTGAGAGAGACAGACTCAAAGCTTAACTATTATATCAAGAAGACCGGCAGAGCCGCACATGACGCATGCCTTTGATCTCAGTGATTGAAGGGCAGAGGAAGGTGGACCTCTGAGTGCCAGGTCAGCCTGGTCTACACAGTGAGACCCTGTATCAATAAGCAAGCACACAGACAGACAGATAATCATAGTTGACAACTATTACTTGATTGTCATATTCCAGACAGTTGTCCTGGTCTTAACTCTGCAGCAGTGGACTGTATGACTAGACCCCCTGCCACTGGGGCATGCTCTCTGTAGTGATTCTTTGATCTTGGCTGACTATCAACTTCACAAGGACAGGCACCCCATGCCAACCTTTGTGGCTTTTTGTTTCCCTGGTCCCTAACACAAGCAGTGGCTGGCCCCTGGGATTTAACAACATTTTGCTAGGGACACGCCAAAAGATCATTGCTGTCTTCTCCGAGAGAGGAGAGATGGGATTGGGGGCACGGTCTCCTGTTAGGCACACAAAGGTCTCCTCTACGGGCTGGCAGGAAATGGAGGTGCTGACAAGCAGTTTGACAGGTTAAAAGAGAGACAGGCCCCACCCAGGCCGGCGGAAGGTGGTTGTGGTTTCTTTGGTAAGCAATCACCCCATCTCTTGCTCTCTGCCTCTTGTTCCTCTGGCTATGTAACGGGGTCAGTCTTCCAGATGAGCAGAGGCTCTTTTGGGGGTTGGGAAGGGACATTCCTTCTTGAGTGGATAACGCGTGACTCATGTGGGGAAACAGCTTCAAGCCGGTGGTTCACCCCAGGCGAGTTCTTGTCTCGTTTCCCCAACGTCCAATTGGCCTCTTAATTTCACTCTGAGGTTTAGAGTTTCCCCTCCAGCACTCAGAGATTCAGCCAGGATGCTTTGCATAAGCGTGGGAAGCCTTGGAGCTTGGAGAGGGAATAGTCTGCGGGCCAGGCAAGCTGCTAGGGTGCTCTGCAGACCCCTTCCTTTGGAGGTTGTGGCTTCCATCCTCGCGTGTGCCCCATCATCTCTTCCTAGGTGCCTTGTAAAAGATTCCAGCAGAAGAAAACCCGGAGGAGACACAAAGCTGCCCATCCCTGTGAGCAAGTCAGGGAGAGGGATGAGCATGGAGGTGTGGGTGACCCTAGGCAAATGACAAGCAACAGGCTCTATCTTTTGCATGGAGCAGTCATGGGGCTTGATCTACAGCCTGCATTTCATAATTTGGGGTGGGGGAGGGTAGGAGTGGTTTGAGACAGGATCTCCCACAACCCAGACCAATGGGCTCTTGAATTCACTATGTATTGAAGGACAACTTTGAATTTCTGATCCTCCTGCCTCTACCTCCCAAGTTTTGGGATTACGTTTGCATGGATCATGTCCCCTCCCCCACTATAAGTGGAAGTGCTTTGTAAATAAGCTGAAAGTATAGCTCTCTGAGCACATTCTCCTGGTTCTGGGCCAGGCTCTGTCATTTCTGTCCCATTAACAACGGGATTTTTTTTTCTTCGTGGGTCTGCTCTGTGTTAGACACCAGCAGTACAGGTACAAAGGAGGTAATGACCACTTGCTTGTCCCTGAGAAGGTCCTGGAATGCCTCTGATCCTTGTTTTCCCTATATGAAAATCTGTGCCTACTTCAATTTCATGAAGGATGGCAGCAGACAGGCTCTTTGCCTGACAGACATCACTTTCATCTACCTGTGAACAACCTGCTTGCTAGGCGGCTAGAAGCATCATGGCCCTGCCAGAATCCCGCAAGTCTTCCTGCAGCTCCGATTGCGTATGCCCTCTGATTTTCCCAGGAGCACTAGCTGAGCCAGAAGTATCTATGATTGTTCCTTGTGTTTGTTTCCTTTTACAACCCAAACCCACCATTCCTCGACACAGTGGAATACTGTAAAGCAGAGGGGGAAACCCTGTGAAAACAGAATGGTTGCCCTCTGGTTTTATGTTCTCGCTCCACAAGAAACAGAGAGACTGGAAACTGTTGACATCCTGTGGGAAAGGAACTGTCAAATGACAAACTGTGCAGACCAGAGGAAGATGCTACGTGTCCTGCCCTGGCACTCTCTGTTGTATTCCTTCGAGACAGGGCCTCTTGTTGAACCTGGAGCTAGGCTTGTGGCACAAGTCCTAGTAACCCTTGTCTTCATCTCCCACAGTGCTGGCTGGGGTTGCAGGCATGTGCAAGGCCATGCCTAGCTTTTTCCACAGTGTTGGAGATGTGAACACAGGGTGTCATGCTTGCTCAGCAAGTGTGTTTCCCCTACTGAACCATCTCATTAGATCCCCGTGATTTCAAAGTCACTTCCTTTGTCAGTCAGGCTCCTGCAGAAAGAAAGAGAACAATGGCGAATTGGTAAATGTGAGGTTACTTTGGGTTACTTCTTATTGAGGGGAGGAGGGCAGAGGGAAGCTCTTACTGAGCCCATGGAAACCAGCGGTTGGGGAACGTTGGGTGCTATCTCTCCTGCTGGTTTAGACTATCTGACAATCACGTAGCTCAGTTTTGGTGACGTGAAACTTTAGCAGAAGTCACCCATATTGATGGGTCTGCACTGTCAGCACTCCACACGGAGCCCTAGTCCTAAACCTCCTCTAACTTATGTTCAAGACCATCATCCCAGGGAGCCGAGGCTAAGGACATCGTGCTTTCTGTGATTGTTTATGTCCTAGTGGCCCTGAATACAAGTGGTCATCAAATGCAAGAGAGTGTGTCTTGGACCTCCAAAGTTTCCTGTGAGCCAGGCTGACGCAGCCACAGAGAACTCTGAGAGGCTCCAGGTAGGGAAGGTTTCATGGCCACTGACCCCTAGGGGAGGGCAGCTCCTCCACAGTCCCGCTGCCAGGAAGTGGCCCACCTAATGACACATCACTGAGACCAGAACCTTGCTAGTTTTGAATGACTTCTGGCAAGCCTGCCTGACTCACTGTCATCTCGTTCTTCTTCATTCTTTGAAGTGTCCTCCTTTGACCCCAGCAAGAGCAAAACAAAACTACCCCCCAAAACTCCATTATTTATCACTAGCTAAGAAGAACACAGGTGCAGGAAGGAACTAACACTATCGTACAAATTAGTCAACTATATGATAAAAGGTATTTATTTTCAGGGCAGAACAGGGTCTGTTTGTCTTTTATCACTTCTTCCAACTTCATGATTTAGCCCCTTCCCAAAGACTTAAATTAACTAGCTATAACTCCAGTTCCGGGTTTCCAATACTTTCTCCTTCTCTCCACAGGCACCTGAACACACACACACACACACACACACACACACACACACGAGTCAGAAAAATCTGAAAACATTATTTTTACAAAAAGGCTTCACCTAGTTTTCCATTTCTACAGATTTCTTGTAGGATTTTACATGGTCCTAGCTTCAGATTTGTGAGTCAGGATGCTAAGATGCTCTACCTTAAATAAGACAAATCCTAATCCCCACTTTCTGGTTCCCTGACGTTGAACTGCATAGTTAGCTTTTTCAGAACTGGAATTAACCTAGCTGCTCATCGTGATGATTCACGCATTCAACCGTTTTCCTTTTGTTTTTGTTTTTTAAGTGCCTGCAGTCCGGCCCAGCACCAGGCTGCCGTGACAGTGAGGAAACATGTCTGGAATCCAGGGGCTTTGACATATAGTCCCAGGAACACATCATTGCCTGTTGGTGCCTGGGGGCAGTGGGGACTGCCAGACCTTATCTGTTAAAGGCTAGGTCATGAATATTTTCCAGCTTTAAAAATGGCCCTCAACAAGACGCAAGCTTGGGAATAGTTAGATTAAAACTAGGCTGAAGTTGCCTGTAACCATTCTTACATCTCCCTGGGGAAAGTGTGGGTTGCAATCTGGGGCTGAGGTCGAACATCCCACCACTCTAAGAAGGTGGGATTCTCCATGTCTACTTGAGTCAGCCTTAATCCCTCCCTGTAGGTTCTTCCTGAAGGTTGGTTCAAAAGCCCCTCCCACCTCCATGAAGCATTGTTCCTCTTGCCCATGTGGAGCTGGGTGAGTCTGATCTCAAGCTCACTTCATGAACTTCCTCAACCTATTTTTCTAAGGTCAAAGTATGAGTTTAGTAGCCTTTGACAGCCCCCATGACAAGTGCATCATAGACCAGCCAAAGACACCACAGTCCTACAGGCTATGAGCTAGGGCACGGTCCCTCTTCCTTACTGGTCTAGGGGCTAGGGGCTAGGCAGGTACTCCATTGGTAGAGTGCAGATCGGAGCTCCATCTCCAGCTGGATGCGGTGTCATGTGCATGCAATACCAGTGCTGAGGAGGCAGAGATTCTTGGGGCTGGCTGGCCAGTTGGTGTAGCTGAATCAGTGAATCCCAATGAAGCGCTGATTCATTAATAACAACAATGAACAAAAGCAAGGTGGACAGCTTCTGAGGAACAATACTTCATACTTGAGATTGACTCCTGGTCTTTAAATACACACACACACACAC
>PVIU01002299.1:0-12410 GCA_004026605.1 Ondatra zibethicus
GAGCCCCTACCTAGAATCCCCCAGTGAGGGGCTGGGGTGTGGCTCAGTGGTAGAGCACCCACCTAGAATCTCCCAGTGAGGGGCTGGAGTGTGGCTCAGTGGTAGAGCACCTGCCTAGAATCCCCCAGTGAGGGGCTGGGGTGTAGCTCAGTGATAGAGCACCTACCTAGAATGCCCCAGTGAGGGGCTGGGGTGTGGCTCAGTGGTAGAGCCCCTGTCTAGAATCCCCCAGTGAGGGCTGGGGTGTAGCTCAGTGGTAGAGCACCTGCCTAGAATCCCCCAGTGAGGGGCTGGGGTGTGGCTCAGTGGTGGAGCACCTGCCTAGAATCCCCCAGTGAGGGGCTGGGGGTGTAGCTTAGTTGGATAAAATGTTTGGTAGAATGTTTGCCTAGTATATGTCAGGCCCTAGATTCAATCTTCAGTACTACTAGAAAAAATAGGTTATCTAGACAGATTCCTGACTCGAGGTGAAATAAAAGTGATCTCTAATTCTCTCACTAATCAGGTACACATGACCTGAGTGAACATTGTACATGAAACAGACATAAGAAAATGGAAAATGCAGAGGGAAGGCAGCAGACAGGCTCTGGACACAGTGACCCAAGAAACACCAGGTTGTAACTTCCCTCATAATCGTTCTGCTCCATCTATCCTAGAGTGGATGCTGGTGAAGCCAGACATTCAAACGCTCAGGGGCCGGGGCCGGGGATGGGGATGCCCCAAGGGGACAAAAAGGCTGCTCTCTTCAACCAAAACTAGGAAAGGCGTAGCTGGGCAGGACAGAGAAGGTTTAGTTGATAAAGCTCAGCCCCCACCACCCTACTCCCACCGTAAACAAAAGGCGTGTCTCCCATCCTCCCGGGATGCCAGAACACATGGCATACCCATTCCTCCCTTCCCAAAAGGCCAAATGGAAATGGATCTGATTCCAGCTACATAGAAAATAAGGCTCCTCTTTTCCCTCCCCATTGAGGTGATGTTAGAGAGGGTCAAGGGGAAAATCAGGACTTACCCCCACCTGCCAAGGCCTAGGGGTAGCCAAAAGTTTCACCTACACTCAGACATAATAAAGTACCCTCCCAACCCAATATGCCAACAGAAGTCTAGTGGAAAACCTCAACTTCCAGCCCTAACCACTTTTAATGAGGAAGATATGCCCACTTTAACAGAATAACTCTGGAAGACCAAGTAATTTATTAAAAATAACTTATCCAAACCTTAGCATGTCTGTGTATACCTGTAACCTCAGTACTCAGGAACCAGAGGCAGAGGATTGGGGTGCTGGAAATCTGGGTCCTCTGGAGAGCAGCCAGTGCTCTTAACCTCTGATCCATCTCTGCAGCATTTTCAGGTTTTTTGTTTGTTTGTTTTTTGAGACAGGTTTCTCTGTGTCTAGCTCTGGCTGTCCTGGAACTCTCTCTGTAGACCAGGCTAGCTTTAAATTCACAGAGACCCACCTACCCCTGCCTCTTGAGTGCTTGGATTAAAGGTGTGTGCCACAATAGCTGGCTATTTTCTATTCTTTTAATGCTCATGACAGTCTTACTACGTAGCCCAGGCCGACCTCAAACTCAAGATCCTCCTGCCTCAGCCTCCTGGATGCTGGAATCCAGGGCACACCACCATGCTGAAGGGACTCTTGCTAACAGCGTCACAGGGAGAAAGCAACACTTTCTATGGTGACTGTGTTGTTGCTGTAGCTTCCTCTGGAGAAGAATGAGTCTCAGATCCCATCTGCAGCTGAAGAACCAGCTTCTACAGAAACAAAGAGGGACACTCCCTCAGTCAGGCGGCATCTTTCTGCAGGTAAGAAGAGGCTTGAAAACAAGAAAACAATAATTCCTTTCCAGAGGCCTCGGCACATCAGTGCAGGGCCCAGGGCACATTCTTCCCCTGGGGCCTGCTCTCTGTCAGAAGGCTCCGAGTCCACGGGCTGGGAGCTTAATAAGCATGACCCTTCAATCCTCCTCCACAAGGCCAAGTTCAAAGGAGGCAAAGAGGAGGCTCAGGGAAGCTGAAGAACCAGGCCAGGCAGGGTGAAAGTATATAGACTTTCCATTCCTCTAAACGTCTTCCTCCCTCTTCTTCTCTCCCATCCCTCTCCTCTCCTTGCTTCCTCCCTTTCATTTTTTTGTTGCTGTTGCTGTTCGTTGGTTGGTCTTTTTGTTGTTTTTTGTGTTTTGAGACAGGGTCTCTCTGTAATCCTGGTTCTCTTGAAGTTTGCTATATAGACCTTCCTCTGTCTCCAGAGTGCTGGGATTAAAGGCATGCACCACCACACCCAGCTTCCCTTTTGCCTTTTGAAAAGAGAAAGTTTTAATTGTTTTGGTATTTTAGCATGTTTGTGTGTGATATATGTGTAGGACGTATGCATACATGTATGTACAGATGTGCACCTATGCATGCTCACAGAGGCCAGGGGAGCTTTAACACTCACCTGAGACCAGGGTCTTTCACTAACCCTGAAGCTAGGATAGTATGCTAGATGCTAGACAGATGCTCCTGTCTCCTCCACTACAGTGCTGAGGTTACACACACACACATGCGCGCGCGCAAATACATGTACGCACATGCACACACACAAAACATCATGCCTGGCTTTTTAATTTGGGCACTGGGGATTCAAACTCGAGTCCTCATGTTTGGGCAGCAAGTGCTCTTACCCACTTAGTCATCACCGCAAACCCTCTTTTTTTGTTGTTGTTTTGGTTGTTTTCAGACCGAGTCTTGCTGGGTAGCCTATACTGGCTTTGAACCTTCCATCTGTCTGCCTCTTAAATGTTGGGAGTTGAAGGCGTAGGCCACCACAGCTGGCTCAGTTCCCTTTTCTCTCCAAGATGTAGTAAACAAAATGAGCAACTAGAGGCTTAATTCTGACCACGCCCAGCAAGGCCAACACCACCACCAATGTCACCATCACCACAGCTACCTTTACTTTTCAAGACCTTCTGGAGACTAAGTGAAGGTCACACTTTTCCTAGAGCCCTCCCAGGATCCTCTCCACACCCAGCAAACAAGGCATATATTGTCCCTTTTAGAGCCTGGGAAGTGAGGCTCCAGACAGTAACTCAGCTAAGACCACACAAGATGACAGGAGAAGGGCCAACGAACATTGCTTTCACTGGCCCTGTTCCTCTGGAATCTAAGGGAAAGGAAATAGTTCAGTCCCAGCAAATATTTTCTGTCTACCTTTTCTTTCCCTCTTATTCTGCCCTCTGCAGCTCCCAGTGCTGGAAATGGAGTCCAGGGCTGGGCACGCACTAGACAAACACTTTATTGTGAGCCACACTCCTTTACTGAAAGGTCTACCACTGAGCCACACCCCAGCCCCTCACTGAGGGATTCTAGGCAGGTGCTCTACCACTGAGCCACACCCCAGCCCCTCACTGGGGGATTCTAGGCAGGTGCTCTACCACTGAGCCACACCCCAGCCCCTCACTGGGGATTCTAGGCAGGTGTTCTACCACTGAGCCACACCCCAGCCCCTCACTGGGGGATTCTAGGCAGGGGCTCTACCACTGAGCCACACCCCAGCCCCTCACTGGGGATTCTAGGCAAGTGCTCTACCACTGAGCCACACCCCAGCCCCTCACTGGGGATTCTAGGCAAGTGTTCTACTGCTGAGCCACAGCCCCAACTGTATTTTTCCCACTTATTCTGAAACAGGGTCTCGATAAACTGCCTAAACAGGCCCTGAACCCACTCTGTAGCCTAGAACTTGAACTTGTAATCCTTCTGCTCAGCCTCTAGAGGAATTGGGATTCCAGACCTATGACATCAGGTCAGCTCTTTATTTATCTTTTGTCATGTCTCTCTCTCTCTCTCTCTCTCTCTTCCTTTCTTTCTTTCGTTTTTTGTTTGCTTTTTCTTTGAGATGGTTTCCTCTGTGTAGCCCAGGCTGTCCTGGAACTCACTCTGTAGACCAGGCAGCCTTGAACTCACAGAGATCCGCCTGCCTCTGCCTCCCAAGTGCTGGGATTAAAGGCGTGCGCCACCACCAGAGAGCGTGTCTTTTTTTATAGTGATTTTTTTTAACTTTTAAATTCATTCTTATTTTTATGTGTATGGATATTTGCCTGCATGTGTATCTGTGTACAACAGACATGTGCACACAGAGGCCAGAAAAGGTCATCAAACACCCTTGGAAATGGAGTTATAGATAGTTGTGAACTAACATGTGGGTTTTGGGAATCAAGCCCAAGTCCCCTGGAAGAGTAGCAGTGTTCTAAACTGCTGAGCCATCTCTCCAGACCCTCACATCTTTGTTGACTCCCTATCAGCTGGCATAGATACTGCCAGTCCAGGCTCAGTGCTTTATAATAAGGATTGAATTTCTTTTCATTTCTTTCCTTTTTAAGCTTATTTTTGTTTTGATTATTTTGAAGCAGGGTCTCTCTGTCAATAGCCCATGCTGACCTGAAACTCACTGCATAACCCAGGCTGGCTTTGAACCCACAGTGGTCTACTTGCCTCAGCTTCCGGGATTTCCAGGTGAACCTCCACACGTCTGAAAACTGAACCTGAAATGGTTTGTGGACCCAGCCAGGCATGGTAATGCACTCTTTTAATCCCAGCACTTAGGAGACAGAGGAGGTGGGTCTCTGTGAGTTCTAGGCCAGCCTGGTTTACAGAGCGAGTTCCAGGACAGCTAGGGCTGTTACACAGAGAAACCATCTTGAAAAGCGAAAAAAACAAAAAACAAACCAACTGAGCAAACAACAACAATAAAAAGGTGGAATAGACACTGTACAACTGAGGAATTCCAAGTCTAATAACGTTTAAGGCTGTTCTAAAATCTAGGCCTGCTGCCTCCTCAGCTGGAAGCTCACCCGCTACTGGCTGTGTCCCTGTTTGTTTGTCTGTTTTCCTGAGACAGGGTATCACTACTCAGCTGTGACTGTAGACCAGGCTGGCATTTAACTCACAGAGATCCACTTGCCTCTACCTCCCAAGCGCTGCCTGCGCCACCACGCCTGACTAGCATAAGTTCATGGTTGTGGCTACTTCCTTCAGGCTCAGTGGT
The DNA here is from genome assembly GCA_004026605.1 of Ondatra zibethicus. NCBI lineage: Eukaryota > Metazoa > Chordata > Mammalia > Rodentia > Cricetidae > Ondatra > Ondatra zibethicus. The sequence goes on from PVIU01002299.1 coordinate 5,024, forward strand.
CTCTCTCCTAGAGGGTGGAGTAAAACTGAGGAAGCAAATGATACTTATGAAACACAGAAGTAAACAAACACCTAAGTCTCAGGAAGTTCCTGAAACTTTGTAGACACACACACACACACAAACATACACGCGCGCGCACAAAAACATACAATATACACATAGACACAAACACGCAGACATGTACACAAAAGCACCCCGAGAGACACACACAGCTAAGAGGCTATATAAGCAGTGACACTGACTGGATAGGGAAGGAGAGAAATGGCTTAGTTAATAAAGTGTTTGAGGACCTGCATTAGATCCCAGCACCCAAGTAAAAAGCCAGGCTTGGGGGTACATGCTTGTAATCCCTCTGCTGAGGAGGTATAGACAGGAAGATCTCTGAAGACCAGTAGCCACCCAGCCTAACCTAATTGGGAAGCGCCAGGTCCCAGTGAGATACTGTCTCAAAAACCAAAGTGGTTGTTCTAGCAGCAGCCACAGGTTCTGCTCCCAGGACCCTCATAGTGGCTCACAGCCATCTCTAACTCAAGTTCCAGAGAGGATCCTATACCAACTTTTTTTTGTTTTGTTTTGTTTTTCAAAACAGGGTTTCTCTGTGGCTTTGGAGCCTGTCCTGGAACTAGCTCTTGTAGACCAGGATGGTCTCGAACTCACAGAGATCCGCCTGCCTCTGCCTCACGAGTGCTGGGATTAAAGGTGTGCGCCACCACCGCCTGGCACCCTATACCAACTTCTGACCCCCACTGGGTACCAGGCACCCACATGGTACATATACAGACATGCAGGCAAAACACTCACACAAAATGAATAAGTAAATAAACAAATCTCATTAAAATTTAAAAAGTAAGGGATCGGGGAAATGGTTCAGTAGTTAAGAGCAGTGACTGTTCTTCTAGAGGACCTAATTCCCTGTACCCACACGGCAGCTCACAACTGCCTGTAACTCCAGTTCCAGGGATCTGACACCCTCATAAAGACATCCAGACAGAGGCCAGGTGGTGGTGGCACATGCCTTTAATCCCAGCACTTGGGAGGCAGAGGCAGGCGGATCTCTGAGTTCAAGGCCAGCCTGGTCTACAGAGCGAGTTTCAGGACATCCAGAGCTACACAGAGAAGCCCTGTCTCGAAAAACTCAAAATAAAAAATAAATAAGCAAATAAAAAGTAAATAAAGTAAAAATTAAAAAGTGGCTGTCTCCTATGAAACCACACCTCCACATGTGTGCATGTTCACCGCACACACTAGCCATATAATGGCTAGGAAGAGAGGATGCTCTCTTGCCAGCATGCTTTTCAGCAGGCCTCTCAATGATGCAGCTGCCTTTGAGTCATTCATGTGACTCTAAGAAGCCCCTCACCCATATTCCTGTAGTAACCCAAAGAAGCTCACTGGCAGCTAAGTTAGATGTGAGGAGTTCACGCTCATCTCCCTAAGAAAATCCATGACAACAAATCCCCAAGACCCTGTAAAGAGCCAAGCTGGGATAAGTCAGTCACACTCGGCCCCTCCCATGTCTGTGTCTCCATGCAAACTCGGGTGAGATAGATTGACCAGCGACTTGAAATTACTGCTCTCTGAGGGGTGACTCAAGTCGGTGGATTCTCGTCACACCTGTCCTACAGAGTCTGGCATTTCTCCTTCTGCGGGCTTCTGGAAAACTAATGACAGAAGTGTCAGCCACATCCGAGGGCACCCTTCCCAGGACATATGACAAGGCAGCTTACTAATTAATGGGTGGCCACTGAGGGCTGTGACCCTTTGAGACATGCTACCCATCAGGTTTGCCAAGAAGGGTTGCTTGTCACACAACGTCTGGGAGGTCACAGCAGGATTAGCCTGACTACAAGTAAAGAAGGCAAGCACCAGCCTTCTGTTTTGTGTTCTTTGGATCCTGTGTGTGTGTGTGTGTGTGTGTGTGTGTGTGTGTGTGTGTGTGTGTGTGTGTGTATTCACATGCTTGTGCATTCATATTCATGTGTTGAGTGTTTCTCTGTTGGGCACTATTCTCTTTCTTTCTTTTCTTTTTTTTCTTTTATTTGACTTGTCGAGACAGGACTCCTCCATGCAGCCCTGGCTGTCCTGGAACACACTTCGTAGACCAGGCTGGCCTACAGATCCACCTGCCTCCCAAGTGCTGGGATTAAAAGCTTGCACCACCACCACCACCTGGGTATCCTCTTTCTTTTGACGATGTCTTATACTGGCCTGGAACTATCAAAGTAGGGTAGGCTAGCCAGCAAGTCCTGGGGATCTACACATGTCCACCTCCCCAGCACTGGGTTTACAAGCCTGTGCCAACACCCTGAGCTTTCTTTTACATGGCAAGCAATTTAGCATCTTAGCTAGCCCCTGATTTTGTTTTTTGTTGTTTTGTTTTTTGTTAGTTTGTTTGTCTTAGGCAGGTACTTGATATGTAGCCCAGGGTTGCCTTGCTTGAACCCCCTATATAGTCCAAGGTGCATTTTGAACTTGTGCCTCCTGAGTGCTAGAATAATACACATGTGCCAACACCTTCTCCACAGCTGGGAGCAAGCCTCTTGGCTAAGACCGAAGCTGAGAGCAAAGAGCAGTTGGACAGCAGAGCGAGAGGCATCCACACACAAATCCTTGCTGCACAATACGCTCAAAGTAGCAGTGTTCATAAACTGTGAAAGAAAGAAGCTGCCCAGACATCTATCCGCAAATGTAGAGTCAGCTGCAGGAACAAACGGCAACCTATCTGTGTACCAGAGTATTAACCACAGAAAGTCATGACCCAGCAGATAAAAGTACTTTCTAAACAATGGAACAGGCCAGAATTCAGATCCTCACCACCCATACCAATGCCAGGTAGGTGTGGCCGCCCACCTGTAATTCCGGCACGCACGACAGAGAGACAGGGACTCCCCAGAGATAGCTGGCAGTCTGGCCTAGCCTAATCAGAGAGCTATGTGTTCACGTGCCTGGATGCCTAAGATGGAGTGTGATCTAGGAGACGCTTGACATCAACTTACATCCTCCACACTCGCAGGTACACGCATGCACAAGCACACGTGTGAATATGCATACACACACCCGCCAAAAGAAAACGAAAACCAGGCTTGAGAGATAATGGCGAATGGATCGGCTCCAAAAGCATGCTAAGTGACAGTGCCAGACACAAAGACCACAGATTGTGTGATTCCATTTATAGGAAATAGCTGAAATAAGAAAATCCATAGAGACAGGGAGTGAATCAGTGGCTGCCAGGAACTGGGGCGGTAAAAGGAGGAAGTGGCTTTGGAGTGGGCATGAGGTTTTCTTTGTTGGAAATACTTGGGAACTGGATGTAACATCAAATTTAAGATTTTAACCAGGTATAAAACAACACCTGTAATTCCCAGCATCTGGGAGACCGAGGTAGGAGGACCTCAAGGCCAGACCAGGATACATAGTGAGTTAAGGCAGAGCCTGGGTAGCCTAGCCAGTTTCTGTGTCAAAAGAGAAAGAGAAAGGAGCGAAGGGGGAATATCTCAGTGGGAGAGTGTTTACCAGTTTGCATGAAGCCTTAAATTCAGCACACACACCCCCAAAAAGCCCCACTATGGTAGCCCACATGCCCGCAATCCCAACACTCAGGAAGTATGACAGGAAGTTCAAGGTTATGCTTAACTACATATTCAGTTGGAGGTCAGCCAGGGCTACTCAGTCTCAAGAAGGAGGCAGGAAGTCGTGGAGATGGCTCCATGGGTAAAGCACTTGCTTGCCATCCAAGTGTGAGGGCCTGAGTTAAAATCCCCAAAAGCCACATAAAAGTCAGATGTATGTATCCCTATAGGGGGTCACAGACACGGAAATGCCCAGGAGCACGGGGGCAGGGAGTCTGGGATATAAAGCGGTGAACAACAAAGAGAACCTTCCTCAAAAGAAAGCAAAAAGCAAGAACCATAGGCTAAGGCTGTCCTCTGACCTCCATGTGCACGCTGTGACACGCACACACCTGCGTGCACACACAAAGTAAAAAGGAAGATTGGAAGTGTAATTCAGTGGCAGGACATTTATATGTGCAAGACCCTGGTCCTTAGTACAGAAAACGAAACAACAGCATAAATCAGCCAGGCCCTTCCTTAGGGCCCTTGTGAGAGATCTACAGGAGAAAAGTGTGGTTCACGGTCTGGGGAAAATCTCTTCATGGAGAAACCTCAAGTTGAAGTGCACAAGAGGAAGAATAGCTTCTGTTGTGGTTTCAAATCTAGTGTTCAGTGCAGACAGCTCGTCCCACTAATGGAAAGACTATATCCGCTTCCTGGATGTTGTGAATGGGGTAAGACCCCTGAGGAAAACAAAACAAAACAACAACAAAACCTCCAAAGAAACACCACCGATGGTACCCAGTCCATTAGTTTTCTGGGCATGACTTCAGGTTAATTATTTATGAAGGGGCGACATGAGAAGCAAGCACAACAGACAACCTTCTTGTAAGCGCTTGGTTTCTCAGAAGGAGCCTTAGTCTAGCAGGGCTCCAGGATTAGAATGGAAAAAAAAACCATCAAACAGTAAAGTAAGGGAAGCGTTTATTTTAGTTTCCATTTTCACATCACAGTTCATCCCAGAAGGCAGCTAGGGCAAGAATTTAGAGCAGCAACCTGGAGGCAGGAACTAAAGCAGAGGCCATGGAGGGGTGCTGCTTACTGGTTGGCTTCTCATGGCTTATTCAGCCTGTTTTCTTATAGAACCCTGTACCTCCTGCTCAGGGATGGCGCCCCCCCCCCGCGCGCCACTGTGGGCTGAGCGCTCCACATCAGTGGCTCATCAAGCACTATTTTTGCTGTTCTTGTTGTTTTCCAGGCAGGGTTTCTCTGTGTAGTCCTGGCTGTCTTGGACTTTGCTCTGTAGAGAAGGCTGGCCTTGAACTCAGACAGCTGCCTGCCTCTGCCTCCTAAGTATTGAGATTAAAGGCGTGTGCCACCACACCAGCTTCATCAAGCATTATTAATAACACCAAATTATGGAACCCCAAAACATACATCAGTGCTGCGGGAGCTCTTTCCGCTCCTTCAGCCAATAGCCTTTAAGATACCAGCCCACTTGGGCGTGCTCTCTCTCTCTCTCTCGCTCTCTCTCTCTCTCTCTTTTGTTTTTTCGAGACAGGGTTTCTCTGTAGTTTTGGGTCCTATCCTAGAACTAGCTCTTGAAGACCAGGCTGGCCTCGAACTCACAGAGATCTGCCTGCCTCTGCCTCCCGAGTGCTGGGATTAAAGGTGTGTGCCACCACCACTCGGCTCTCTCTGCCTCTTTCTCTCTTTTTTTTTGGTGATAAACTGATGATCCTTCAGGGTTCCTGATTCATGAAAGAGTCTGCGAGACATTCTGCAGGGTACAGAAGAAAGTGACTGAACTGTCTTTAAAATTTCTTGCTTCATGGAAGTGTCTGCTGAATACTGTGGGCCTGTAGGCTGAAGATGGACGCCCCAATGGAACAGAAGAACTTTGGGTGACTGTACAGGCAGCAAGATGTCTCTGTTACTTCTAGAGTTTGGAAGTTGCTTATTATTTCTCGTTTACTTAGGTAATATTATATCCTTCTGGAGTCTTTGATGGAGTTGAAGAATGGATAGTTATAATTATAGTTTTCCTTAGTTATGATAAAAGATAAAATAGATATAAATATGGTAACTGTAGTTCTTGCTTGATAACTGTTTTGTAATATGTAATTTTACTATTTTAAAATGAAAGCCTTTCTTTTTTGTTTAAACAGAAAAAGGGGAAATGGTGTATGGTGTAGGAGGTCCTTCTTTCTATGTGTTGCTTTCATTGGTGAATAAAGAAAACTGCCTTGGCCTTTTGATAGGGCAAGACTTAAATAGGCGGGGAAAAGAGAACAGAATGCTGGGAAGAAGAGACAGAGGCAGAGAGAGCCTACGCCACGAATCTCCGGCCTGAGATGGACGTAGGTTAGAATCTTCCCGGTAAGCCATGACCCTGTGGTGATACACAGATTACTAGAAATGGGTTAAAGCAAGATGTGAGAGTTAGCCAAGAAGAGGCTAGATATAATGGGCCAGGCAGTGTTTAATTAATATAATTTCTGGGCTTAAGCTAGCCGTGTGGTCAGGAGCTGGGCAGCGGGACTGCGGCCCGCCCGCTCATCTCATTACTACACATCAGTTGGGGAATATGTAGGAAAAATGGTATATTTGTATATTGCATTATTATTGTGGAGGTAAGAAAGGAATTAAGAGAGAATACAATCAAAACATGTTGTATACAATGCACAAAGAATTAATAAAAATATTTTCATTTAAAAAGTGAAGTAAGGCTAGTGGTGGTGTACACCCTTAACCCTAGCACCCAGGAGACAGAGGCAAGTAGATCTCTATGAGTTCAAGGCCAACATGTCTATATAGCTAGTTTCAGGCTAGCCAAGGCTACATAATGAGGTTCTGTGTCAAATAAACAAGCATGTTCAGAGCAGGGCGGGGAGGATGGAAAGAACAGGAAAGATGGCTCAGTGAATATAGGATCCTACTGCTACCCTGAGAACCTTAGTTCAACCCCAGGCCCCACATGGAAGAACTGACTCCTGTAAGATGTCCTCTGACCTCTTACACACACATACACACACACATACACACACACACATACACACACACACACTCCTGTAAGTTGTCCTCTGACCTCTTACACACACTCCTGTAAGTTGTCCTCTGACCTCTTATACACACACACACACACACACACACACACACACCTCTAATTAGCCAACATACAAAGAATTAAAGAAGAAAATTAGGGGCTGGCGAGAGGGTGGCTCAGTGATCAAGGACTCTTGTCATTCTTGCAGAGAACCAAGGTCCAGCTCTCAGAACCTTCCTGAGACAGCTCACAACCAGGGAATCTGATGCCCTCCTCTGGCCTCCATGGGCACTTGCGCCCACAAGACACACATACGTACGTATATGTACACACAAAGAGACATAAAAAAATAAATGCATCTTTTAAAAAACAAACAAACAATTGCTCATGACCAAACTGTGGGGAAGTGAGGGGATGAGAGGGAACATGATTTCCCTTCTGAAGCTTTCACATTCACTGGCTCCTAAGTCTCCTTCAGCCAGAAACGGAGTGCACCTACCTGATGTGAAGCAGATTAGATGTTGATTCTGAATACACAATAGCATAAGACTCCATCCTATGGAAAATTCCAGAGCTAAGAAAGAGGGAGGTGCATGAAACAAACTGAACTTCCACTTTTCAGAATATCACACATGTGACTTCTTAGGCTTATTTATTATAGTACTAGGAGTTGAATTCTGAGTCATGTGCTTCCTAGAACACTTGCTGTAACTGAGCCACACCCCCAGCTCCTCGCTGGGGGATTCTAGGCAGGGTCTCTATCACTAAGCCACACCCCAGCCTCTCACTG